>PVKE010030745.1:0-11463 GCA_004027555.1 Craseonycteris thonglongyai
AGAGAGAGAACTGAACTGGGGGAGCTCCCACTTCAGCATATGGTTCCGCACGGGCCGGGGCTGGGATTCGATCCTAGGTCCCCGGCATTGCAAAGTGAGCACTTAACCAACTAAGCCGTCCCGGCATCCCCATGATTGCTTTTTAAAGATTTATTGTTATTGTTTTTGACAGCAAGCGAGCGAGAGAGAGAGAGAGAGAGAGAGACAGACAGACAGACAGACAGACAGACAGACAGACAGAAGGGGGAGGGCCCAGAGCAGTCTCCATAGTTGCACATCACTGGTTTTTCCACATAGTTTCATTCCACAGGTGGGAGCGGGCTGCACAGGGCAGGAACTGGGCCAGGGTCTCACCCTGGTGAGAGCTGAACTGGGGGCACTCCCCAGTTCAGCATATGAGTCTACACGGGCCGGGATTCGATCCTTGGTCCCCCTGGGGCTGCAAAGTGAGCGCTTAACCCCCACTGAGCCATTCCGGCTTCCCCAATGATTGTTTTTTGAGGCTCCAGATACATGTTTATTTTTGTGCATTATATATCATAATTTCTTCCTTATTAGGTAAGGGGTAGATTACCCACTTGGTTTTTCAGTTAGTATTTTTATTCATCTGTATTCTAAGGTACACAGGCTGGAAGAGAAATAGTAAACCAAGGGGAAACAAATCAATTTCAGGTGTTTTAAGTTTACAACCACATTGGACTATTGAAAATTTTTAATCATGGAGCAATAAGAATGCATTGTCTGAAGTTATTTTGATGTAATAAAATTCATTGGAAAATGAATTTTTGACTGCTCAAGGAAAATAAGTGGATTATATATACTTTGGAATATATGTTTTTTCTGAAGTGTGTGTAGAATGAGGTTAATTCATTCTCATCCCCACTCAATGCAGTTTGGTTATCAAAGCTTCAGAAAAGTTTATTTTTATTTTCCTTTTCATCATGTTGTCTGTACATCTACAATATTCTAAAATGTGAATATTTATATGAACAAGAAAAATCAGAACTACAACTTTATAGAGATAGCTAGTGTGTGTGTGTGTGTGTATATATATATATATATATTTTTTTTTAAACATGGGCACTTAAAGCAAAGCTACCACATTTGTGATCTCTTGAGACAAAATCTGTATTGCATCATCAATAGCAGTCACTTAGAAGATGAGCTGACCATGAGGAATCTTCTCCAGAATCCCAGACCTTACAACCTGCCTTATCAAACTACTATTGGGCCATCAGAGTTGAGGAAGCCATATGTAGTAAGGGAGGAGGTTGTGTGTGTGTTGGGGGAGAGTTTGTAGGGAGAAGAGGGAGAAAGTAAATGATACTGACAAAAGAATCTAATTTTATAGATTGGGATGATCACTGGAGTTTTGGAGGTACAGTAATTTTAAAAGAAGCTAAAAGCTTCTTTTGTATGGGCCATCAGTTTGGTGACTTAGAATATCTACTGTTTATATGTACTTAGTATATAGCTAGTATTTAGATTCATGCATGCTGATTTCTATGGTTACAAATGTGAAAAGTTTGGCTGACAGTTTAAGTGGACATTTTCTTAACTCTTAAATGGTGCCTGTTGGGAAAACTATGAAACTATGCCAAGCCTTTTTCAGAATCATGAAGAATGAGCTTTGTATGCATAAACGTTAAGGCCACTTTCAGAAAAGAGCTTGTATTTTACTGTTGGTAAAGTCTTTGCTTTTTAGAACTTGGAAAGTGTTTTGTTGCTGCTGCTGAATGCTAATGTGGTTAGGCTGGCAGCTAAGCCTACAAAGAACAAGAGGAAGTGAGGAAATGTCCTTATGAAAGATTGCTTAAAACTAAGCAGTAGACTAGAAATGGGGAGCTAGGAACTAGGGGACTTAATTCTTGTTTTGTATTCAGAAGAGGATGAGGTATACCCTCCATTGAGAAATAACCTTAAGTGTGTCCTTACTTTGGAGTTTTGCCATTCATTCACCAGATGTTGATTAAAGACATTATATTCCAGGGCATGTGCTAGGTGCTAGAATAACAAACCATTGGGGCTTGTCACATAAAGGAGAAAGATAAGGGTTGAACTAACTATAATGTAATACAACTTGTTGAGAACTAAACTATGATAAAGAGTGGTATGGAATTACAGAGGAAGGGAGGAATTCCTTCTGGGAAGAGGGATGGGTGATACAGGGAGAGTAAGTGAAGTTAGGGAAGATTTCATGTAGGGGAAGTTGAAGTAGAACTTTGAAGGCTGAGTAGCAGTTTTACTGGTAGAGAAGAGGCTAAAGGAAGGGTGTTGATAGTCTGAGAAATAAGTTGATTTTGCTGCTCTTAGGGAATAGTGGAAAATGAAGCTGATGAGGTAGGTGGTTTTGACCTGATTGGGAAGAGTATGGGGGAATTAAAGATTATAGTTGGTGAATGGATGATGATGCCTGTAATTAAGATAGGTAATGTACAGGAAATAATAGAATTTGAGGGGGAAGGTAATAGGGTATAATTCTAGATGTGGAAATCAAGATATGTCTAATAGATACCTATTGATAGTTGGGCTAGAGCTCAAGGGGTAGGGGGATCAATTAAGAGATAAGTATTGGTTAGCATGATGTCACAGAAACTGCAAAAGAGTAATATTAGTCAGGCGTGAAGGAAAGACTAAGGGCAACCTTGTGAAGCATCTGTATCTGAGGGTCAAGTGGATGAAGAGAGGGACCTTTTGAGGGAAGTTGAAAAAGAATGGGTAAAGAGATAAGATAAATTATGTGGATTGAAGAAGCTGAGGATAAGGATTAAGGGAATTTTAACGGAATCTGGCAATGTGAAATACTACAGAGAGTTCACTAGGATGAAAACTGGATTTGGAAATTAAGAGTTAAAAGAAATTTTCTTAGTGTGTGTGTGTATGTATTATTTTGCCAGGAATTATGATAAACAATAGATTTCTAGAGCATTACTGAATATAGGGGTAGGGCCCATAGAACCCAACTTAATATAGGACTCATGCTTAGCTATATATTCCTCCCCTTCTCCCTTGGGAATTACAGCATAAACATACTTAGTACTTAAATTCTAACAATTAGAGTTTATGTATTTGAGTATATAGTATAGTATATTTGAGTTTATAGTTTCTTAGAATTCAGAATTCTCTTGAAAGGTTTTGAGGTTTTACAATATTTATGTTAAGAGCAGGCGTTTTTAACCTGAGTTTTATAGTTCTGGGATTCATGGCTATATTTTGGCAATAACTTTTTTGGGATTCTCAAAGTTTTTAATACATCAAGAAGTCAAGAGCCTTTTCAGTAATGTTAATGATTAAGTCAAATGTTGGTTGTTAGTTGGCTGAAATCAGTTACCTGACTGTGGTAGACGTAGGGAAAGAAATTTTGAGTGGGTATCTCAGGTGAGGAACTTAGGAAAAATATGAGGCACTGCTAGGAGATAGAAAAGGGAGCAGCAGAAGGAAGAGCAAAGCTTAAATATCAGGATTTTGTCACGTCTCCTGGAATCTGGATTTTTTTTTAATATTCTAGGATTCACATTAGTACGACTGTCCCCGCACTGTGCTTGTTTGTATCCAGTAGGCTTTGTGGCAGATTAAATTACTCTTGTGTTTGTTTTTTTTTGTTTTTTTTTTATATCTTTTTATATTTATAGAGAGTAATTATTTTATCTTCAGTGCATATTTATTTCTATTTTACTTTTGACAGATAGAGAGAGAGACAGAGACAGCTAGAGAACCGAACTGTGGGAACTCCCCAGTTCAGCATGTGGGTCCTGCCTGGGCTGGAGCCGGGATTTGATCCTCGGTCCTCGTGGCCTCAAAGCGAGCGCTCAACCCGCTGAGCCGTCCCGGCTTTCCCTACTCTTGTTTTAAAGAGAAATTGAGTTTTGAAAGATAAATGTTTCGTAGAAACTACTCAGAAATTATTTTAAGTTGAAAGTTGTTTATACTTTTAGAAATTTAAAAAAATGTACAAATGTTTTAATCTCATGATCTTTGGCAAGACATTTATTCTCTCATTGCTAAATTTTCTGACCATGAAATGAAAAATACCTTTGGCCTATATAGTAGGGTCTGTCTAAAATATGACACGGAATACTTTGAGATCTAAGATGATTTAATGCTAGCAAATTGCTATTGTTAACATTTCTTATGTGATTAAAATCTAGAAATTCAAGCAAATTATTTTAATGTTCCATACTAGAATTTACTTGATTCCCAGAATATTTCATTCTGAAATTTTAAAACGCTGGCCATTTTTACATTCTACCTCTGATCTTCAGAGCTTTGAAATTAAAGTAGGAGACAGTTTTGTCACCTAGATTCTGGGGCAGTGATCTCTGATTTTTCATTGTCATCCTTAACAAGTAAAATTTTGAGAACACATCCTGAATCACATTCATTTGTAAATGATATTTCTATGCTGTTGTACTAATACATTTATGTGCATTATAAAATATATGGAAGGCAAACTTTTTTTAAATTGTTTAATTTATTGGTATGACATTGGTTGGTAACAATTACATAGTTTCCAGGTGTACAACTCTACATTACATTGTCTGTATATTGCATTATGTGCTCACCACCCAGAATCAGCTCTCCTTCCATCACCATGTTTGCTCCCTCCCTACTCCCTGCCCACCCGCCTTCCTCTTTACCCTCAGGTAACCACCAAACTATTGACTGTCCATGAGTTTTTGAGAAGTTAGACATTTTTAGATGAGTTAAAGATGAAATAAACGATAATTTTAATGCCTTGCTATTTGAGGTAATGAAGGATTGGTAACTTACTTTATGGGTTTTAGTAGCTTGTTTTTATAAATATACGAGGGCTGTCTGGAAAAAATCCAGCCATAAAGGCCTCAATTTTTTTCATATTATATGGCTTGATACTTTGTGGACAGCCCTCGTATTTGTTCATAACTCATGTTTTTTTAATAATTCCAGTTGGTAATGTTTTATATGATACCCCATAAAAGTATTGGTAAATATAAGAATGATATGAATAAATGTATTGGGTAATCTTAAACAGAAAATTTGTGTTATGTTACTAGTAATTAACCTGTGTTTGTGGATTATCTTTATATTCTTTAAATCTACAAAAAAGATCCCTAAATAGAACTGAAATATGCTATTGTCCTCTATTTTTTTGGTCTTTTGTCATTCATTAGACAATTATGAAATAAAATTCTTAGTAGTGAATCTTCCATTTAAAAATAACCCACAAATTAAGGACCTAACCAAGGCTTGCTAAATAAAAACACCATCATTAAACTCTTGACCTAAACTGGCTTCAGGTACTAAGTCTAAAGAAGAAATAATTCTGATATCACCAATTATGTGACTTGAGTTAAAATTTCTGCCTTTCTTTCTGAATTTTTGGGTCTGTATTTTAAAATGTTTTCTGCATTGAAAATGTGTTATTATAGTTAAAAATTTTAGAAAAAAATAAAACCCTCCAAAATCAATGGTTATCTTTGATTTATAAGCGTCTAGGTAATTTTCATTTTCTTTTTTGTACTTTTAATTATTTTTCAAGTGATCTTTAATAAAAATGCATTAACTTTTGTAATAATAAAAACAAAAATAAATATGAATAATATAATTATGGTTCCATGGGCCCCCTTTGAGATTTTTGGCAGGTAAGTTACCCTCACTGGGGCTATTTCCTCACTTGAAAATTGAAGAGAACAGAAATGCTATTTAAAGCTTCTTGTAAATAAAAATTCCTTCTAAAATTAATCCCGAGTCTGTGTTATGACATGTTAAACAGTAAATATATTATTTTCTTATTACAATAAAAAGGCATGGATATGTGTTCATTGTAGAAAAGCAAAGTAAAGAAAATTAGAAACAATTCTATACAGATGGCAATGTTTTAATATATGACTTTAGATATTTTCTTAAGTATGCATGTGTGCTCATGTGTGCATACATGCGCATCCATGCACATACTGAGTACACACATTGTATGTGATAATTATGGAGTAAGGTTGCATACTTGTCTTGATCGGAAATGTCTAAGGATGTTTGATTTATCTATTTTGCCCTGGAACATTCTTAATGGGGCAGTTATAAATCCATTTGTTTTAGTGAAATATAAAAGATATTTAAAAGTTTCCAGATATAAATTTGTCCAAGAAATGCTTACTGTCTGCTTCATGCTCTGTATGGTTTTGCTGAGGTAAGGGTAACTTGAAGTAAGAGCGGAAGTGCTTGCTTATGAAAGCTTACTTAGTGAAGAATGAAAGCTAAATCCTGTGTTAACTTCAATTTCATTCACATGTTAACTTGCTTTTTTCCCCACTCTCCCTTCCTACTTCCTGAACTAAGAGTCCTATTTGCAGGTAATTTCTGAAGTGAACCAATATATCATTGGTCTTTTATTTTACTCTGGGACCTTCAAGTTGTTGTAGTCCCATTGAGAGCAAATTAGATATTTGTAATAGCAACAGTATAATCTAGAAGTATAAAAAATACCTATTTGTTTTTAGCATTAATGATGAGTTCAAAAGATTTTAATATAAGTATATATACAAGTATGAAATACTCTGTAATCTAATTCATGCTTTTTCTTAAGTATGTGATGTACAAGAGGGGGACCCAAAAAATCCCAGAATTTATTCATAAAGAATTGTATCTGTGCTTACATGTTTAAACTTCAGTCACCTTCAAAGTACTCACTGTTTGATGCAGTACACCTATCAAGACGCCTTTTCACTGCTCAGAACGGTTTTTGAACTTGTTGGTTTTAATGCCTTTTAGTGCTTCTGCCATTTTTTGTTCCACCTCTTCCATGTTGGCAAAACATTTACTTCTGAAGACATTTTTCATCTAGGGAAACAAAAAAGTTGCTCGGAGTGGTTGAATAGGGAGGGTGAGGGAAGGGGGAGGGGTGGTCATGCTGTTTTTGGTCAAAAACTGCTGAACACTCTGCGTGGTATGGGCAGGTGGGTTATCATGCCACGTGTTCGGGTAAGTCACCCACCCTGAAATTGGCAAATAGGTTAAAGAGTCTCCAAAAAAAATTCACTGAAGCCGATTGCAGCCTCTCACAATACCAGCTGTTATACTGATGCAGATGGGTTCCTAGAATACCTAGCTGGAAAGCCTGCACTACAAGGGGCCCTGCCCTCCAGAAGATAATTCTGAGGTTCTTTTTTTGGGTTCTCCCTCACATGTAATTCTAATTTTATGTAAAGAATAACTGGATCTTTCTCAAAGTTAACTTCCTTAAAGATTTTATGCAGCAGAATCTCTTTAGAGCTAATAATATAATTTTCTTGCCCACTCATTTATTTAGTTCTATCTTTAATTCCTCTGGTAGCTGATTTGTTTTTGTTTTTTATGCAACATGAAAAGCAGCCCTAAGGTAAATAGTCTCTTAGTTGTGGCAATTAATATCTAAAGTAATGTAGTCATTTTTCATCTAAGTATAATATAAAGCCGGAGAAGGTGTGTGTCAAGAAAAATCTGATTTGTTTATTCTCTTCCCTTCCACTTTGAAGATTTAGGATCTTTTCTAGGAGGAAAACTTTATCATGTATACCTGTCAATTACAATCCTTAATTCATTATCTCCCAGATATAATGAGAGGTTGAGAATCTGGGAATAAAAAGTATCAACTTTTTGCGTCTTAAACTTTTGTTTTCAATTTTTACGTTGTTTTCAATTTTTACATCTTGGGGATGCCAGGGGTTGAACTCTTGCCTCTCATTCATGAGGTCTGGGGTTCGATTCCCAGCCCTGGCCCTGTGAAACCCATATGCTGAGCCTGCATTGCAACTGGTAAACACCGGGATGGCTTGTTCCACCTCCCATGTGGGAGGCCCCCAGTTTAGCTCCTGCCCCTCACAGCCCCACATCCACCTGTGGAATGAAACCATGTCACAGCTAATGATGTACAACTATGAAGACTGCTCTGGGCCCTCCCCTCTTCTCATTCTCTCCCTCTCTCCCCTGCTCGCCCCTCTCAAACAATAAAATAAATCTTTACAAAAGAAATATTAGTAAATTGGAGGAGCTCCTTCCTGACTGCCTTGAAAATCTGTCTCCCACTCTTACCATGATTTCTCATGGTACACTGGTTTTTAACATGTATTATTTTAATTGTTAGATTTATTGGGGTGACATTGATATCAATTACATTGTTTCCAGGTGTACAATTCTACATTACATTGTCTACACATCACATTATGTGCTCACCACCCAGAATCAGCTTGCTTTCCGTCACCATCTATTTGATTCCCCCTTCCTATTCCTCCTCACCCCATTAACATCTATTTTTTAAAGTTTTAGGTTTATAGAAAAATTGAGCGAAAGTGCCCAACTGCTGAGCTACCCTGCATCCCTAGTTACCTATTTTTTCCTTAGGACCACATAATATTTATAATTCCTCTTCCTCATACTAGTCTTTTAATATTTAATGAAAGGTAATTTCCTAAAAGTACTCTTTCGATAAACATCTGTTTTTTCCAACTGTTCCTTGTAATATTGGGCCTTTCATAGTCCCAGTGAAAAGCAATAGAATTTTTCTACATTTTTAAAAAGTGCCCAGCACTAAATACAGGTGTGATCAGGCTGATGCAGAAATCCCCTTTTGTTATCCACATTTTAAATATGTTGCTTGTCATGTGATGCTAATTTTCATACTGTTTATTATGAACCAGCACCCCTGAATTTTTTCTGATGATGACATTATCCTAATTTTCTGCAGTGTTTTTTTTAGAAAAAAAATTAGAATGATTTGTTTATGCCCATTGAAATTGATCTTTTGAGATTTTGCTCATTGTTTTAGGCTGTTGGAGATATTTGAAATTTGATATTACCCTCCACAGGCAGACTTCATTATCTCTGGCACCTTTAGTTAACTATTATACCTACTTGACTAACATCTTTTTCTGCCTCTCTTTAGTTTACAAAACTGTCCCTCTGTTGCTGTCTTTTTTTCTACTTGTTTTTCTCAGTGACAGATTACAGCCTGTGTTACTTTGATGGATAAGTATAGCTAAGTGTGAACCTCACACGATAGAAAAACATACATGTGCAAAGCCACTGGGGAGTTGTATGCTTGAATCGTGTTGAATATCAAGAACCTTTATATTTCTTTTTTTTTGGACCCTTACTGTTCATTTATTAATTTTGATTGAACAGTCTTCTTGTGTTGTTTTGGAGCTGATTGACCTGTTTTCAGCATTTTCTAAGTTTTTCTGTATATGCAGCAGAAACTATGTCTGTAATGCCTAGTAGATAAAATGACCCTGGGACCAGTCTGTAACTAACGCAGAGGACTTTCCAATGGGCTAATCCTTGGGCTCCAGTTTCCCGACTGCACAGTGGAAGACTTGCATTAATCAGGGGGTTTCCATTTATGCTCTGGAGTCCTAAGAAGCCTCAAGGGGGTCCTGCGGAAGGTGAATGGCTATAGCTGATACCCGTTTCTGTTCCTCAACCCCTTCAATAATAGCAGTTCCACTTTAATCTCATGTTTTAAAGTTCTACATAGGATTCTGTTTAAAGAAAGGGTTCCCAGAGAACATCATGCAGCTTTGATGGTCTACATACATATATATGTCTCTGATTGCATGTGCTTGGAGGCCTCCCTTAGATTTTTTATTGGTTAAAGGTGAAAAAGGGCTTATTAATGCTGTTTATTTTTTCTTTCCCAGACCTGGAAATAACCAACCCCCCCCTCCCCCCATCTCCTATAATAAAATAATTACTTATTTTAAAGGGATAAAAATTATAAAATAAAAGTATTCATAACTGATAATTCTGTAGAGAAGGAAAGCATTCTTAACAGTTTCATTGTATCTTCCTAGATTATTTTGTTTTCCCATAACCATATCCATACTTAAAAAAAAGATGAGATCACACTCACTGTAGCAGATTTTATAACCTGTTTTATTTTTCAATTCCTAATAGAATATATTGTGGACATTTTTTTGTCGGTATACATCAGTCTACTTCATTCTTTAATACTTCTGTAGCATTCCTCTGTACTAATGATTTATATTATAACTGTACTAAGAGTGAATGAATATTCCTTGTTGCATATGGAGTCTATTATAAAGTATAACTCTATATTTCCATGCTGCTGGCATACTCATTTTTTTCCAGTAGTTTATATTCATTCTTTGGGGGGGGTTGTGATATTTGTTGCTATTACCAGTTGCTTTCCTTTCCTCTGGTTTGATTACAGATCAAGACTTCAGAAATATCCCAATCAAGCTACAGATGCAGATAACCCTATTCTTTTAGGCAGTCGCTTTAATTTAATGTCCCCTTTAATAGTTACAAGTGTGTTCTTAAGAACAAAATCTTGGCAGCCAGAATTATACTTGACATTTTAATCCAGAGTATTACTGCTAGTGAGAAAGGAAGTTGACTTGTGACCCAAGTGAGTTTAATTCTAAGAGATTAAGGAACTGGGTGAAATAGCAGCTTTTGGTGGTGTGACAGCCAGCTGCAGGATGTCTATTGTGGCCAGGACCAGCAGCTGCTAAGTGTATACGGTAAATTACATCTGATGGTCCCTTTCCCCCTTCTGCTATTTAGAATTTTATGATAGATCACATTGGGAAACTGGTAGTAAGAAATATTTATTTTTATAGGTTGATTATCTTTTTGTACAGTATGTTACATTTTTTCAAATATTTATTCCAAATGGATACAATATTTAATGAAAAGATTTTGGTGATTTTTTTTTTTTTTAACAGGAAATAAAGAAATACAGTGTAAACGTTATTTAGGGAGGCTTTTCTTTTTTTAGAAACTTAGGATAGCATATCCTCCCCCACCTTGAAGTTTAGAGATATCTTACAGGTTCATCAGATTCTAAAATGGAATGTTATTTCTTGCTCTACATGAAGTCATTTCAATTTTATTTTCAACCACTTTCTAAATTATATTTTAGTCTTGAAATGTATGTGCTTTTTTATTTTTCTGTTCCTTATCTAGAATTCTATGATGATTTTTTTTCTTCTTACTACTGTGTCTTTAACTTTCATTATATGCTGTCCTACCAGTAAGTTTAATTTTACTCACAAAGTAATTAAGAGGATTTTAATTTTTGAATGGGTACTATTAAAAATTTAGATGTTTGACACTTTCTGAATTGTTCATGGGTAGGAACTATTATCTCATGCCATTTAGAAAAGTTTATTTTATTTGTATTTGTTTACGTTACAAAATCTCTGGGCGCTATATATCTTTGTCTTAAACTATATTTCATGTATTCTTTCCAAGTAATTTAGGAAATTCTAATTTCTCATTTATTCAACAAACAAATGTGAAATTAATGTGAGCCTTGAACAGTTCTAGGTACTGGGGGTAAAGTGCTGAATAAAAGAGAAAAAGCTTTGCCCTCGTGAACTTACTTTCTAGTGGGTTTAGGAAAAAGATTAAAAAAAAGCACAAATACTACATCAGGTGGTAGTGAGTGCCATCAGGAAAACAATGTCAGCTTGAGAGTATCTCCATGCT
>PVKE010030746.1:0-19436 GCA_004027555.1 Craseonycteris thonglongyai
TGCCACACAACAGGCAAACGCATTTACCTTTTAAATTAATGAAACAATATGATTCCTCCCAGTCTGTGTTAAAATTATAGGTTTGTTTTCTCTTATTTGGTCCACTCATTTTAGGACTAAAAAAATAAAAATAAAAATAGTTATAGAACTACAATATCATATCAAATTGCCACCATAATAATAGATTACCTACCTCGCTCTTAGTTCATTTAAAATCGAATATATCAAAACACTGTGATCCTAGCTAACTGTCACGACCCGATCAGTCCAGCAACTGCAATCAAAATGGCAGCTTGGCGCCTCCCGGTTGGGGGGAGGAGAGTTTAAAGAGCGCAGCGGCTGAACACGACGCGACGTGTACAAAGGCGAAAGCTAGGGAAACACTTATACATACGATATCGCACACATACCAATGAATATAATAAACCTGTGTAGATATTCAAACAATATTTTAAAATTCTAACCAATGTATAAAAATAAATTATAGTTTTCCTTAGTGTTTATGAAAAACTTCCGATGCCGTCAAATAATGGCGGGCGCACACAAATCGGGCCGCGGGCGCCATGGCGCCTGCGGGCACGGGGTTGGGAATCTCTGCGTTAAGCGATCTCAGCATCCTTTAGAATATTGTGTTTTTTATTTGAACATAAACATAGCTTTTGACCTAGTAATTACAATCCTATGTGTACAAGCCAATTTGTGCATAGGTATTAAAAGGACATGTTATGCATATATATGTATGTGTGTGTATATATATATATATATATATATATATATATATATACACACACACACACACACACGCACATACATATGCACACACATATACCGATATTCGTGTATATAGCAGTGGTTTATTTCCTTTTATGAATGAATTTTTATCATTATATATTATTCTCAATTATCCCATTTCTCCCCAAATTGTAGGTCTTATCATTACAGTCCTTGTGTACTATTCAGCATAAGAGCTTTCTTATACATGCACAATTGTATTTCCTTTTTCTTATTTTTTCAACTTGGTATTCCAGCTAAATGACATCCTTTGAACTTCAATATTATAAATGAGCCAATGTGTGAACTTGCTCTATTTTCCATATTCTTTGTTCTCCTGAGCAAATAGTTTCCTTATTTTTGTTAACATTTGTTTTCTTTAATCTGGCAAAATTTAGCATCTAAAAGCAAATTTTAATGAAACAATTCAAAATAGAGAATTAGCTTTTGGCACCCAAAGATGCTCCTCTCAGATTTTTTTGAAATTGTGGAAAACTAGAAACAACATAAGTTTTCAAAAATGTGGGCATGGTTAGTGAAATGAGGTACATCTACTAACTGCAGTTTTTGTGCTGATATAAGATGTTTTTCAAAATTTTATAGTAAGATTACATTGTTATATTAAGGTCTAAAATGTATTATCAAAACTAAAATAAACCATATATAGAGATTGTCTGAAAGGGAATATTACCAAATCTAAAATTAGAAAGACTGGAAAAAATCCAACAAAAATTTTAACATTGGTTGTACCATATTTTTGTTGTTGTTTATTCAATTTTAAGTGGACCCTTTAAATTATATCTTCTCAAATCTTTTTTGAAATGTTTTGTAGAAAAGTGCTATTTTTTTATTTTGAGTTATAAACATTATATTAGTTTTAAGGGTACAACATAATGATTTAATATTTGTGTACACAGCAAAATGATCACAGTAAGTCTACTTTCCATCAGTCTCATACAAAGTTATATATTTTCTCTTCTGATGAGAACTTTATAATTTACTCATTTGCAAATTTTAAATATGCACTATAATATTATAAAGTATAGTTACCATTCAGCAAATTTGTTTTAATTTGATCACATCTACGTGGTTAGAAGGCATAATATTTGCAATCTTTCTGTTGCTCTAATATTCATATTTGTTTTAATATTTACTTTTCATACAAGTGTATTCAATTATCACTGCTAGTTCTTTAGCTGTAATTTCCCTAATCATTTCTTGGTTGCTTAAAGCTCATCCTCTAGTAATTTCCCAAGACAGACACATGGGCACAAAATGAGTTCTTGCATTTTAAAACCATTCTTCTATTGGCTTTATCCTCAAAGAAATTTGAACTGACTATAAAATTAATGGATCACACATTCATTCTCTATCTAGTAGGAGTTGCTCAATTAGACTTTCCTTTTAAATGCTGCTATTGAGAAAATTAAGATCAGCTGATACGTTTGTGCTTACTAAAAAATCTTGATATCTTTAGAGTCTAGTGTCATCTGAAAATGACAGAGAGCTATCCACTTTTTATATAATTTCTGACACATTGCATAACATTTAAATATATAGATTCATATAGCAATGTCCACAAAAGTATTTGAGCTTTAATGTAACTCATAAGACAGAAAGAGAAAAGGGACACAAGAAAAATCTCTCCCAGAAGCCAAAACTGAGTTCTTTTACTTTATTTTTTTTTAATTATTTTATTTTATATTTTTTAGGATAGAGAGTAATACTCAGGGAAGACATTCAGAAAGAGAAGCAAAAATAAAATGAATAGTACAATAAAAATGGTAGAAGTGGATTCACTCTTCACAGAAAACAAAGTAACTTCTAAATTGATTAAACATATAAATGGAACAACCAAAATTATAGAACCAAATATAATTTACAAAAGTATAACAATTAAAATTAATAACATAATTTCGTAAACTGTTCTCCTGAAATCAAATATATAAATAGCAAATTTTTTAATATACTCACTCTATTCAGTTTGAAAATATAATTTAAAATGCAATATGATCACAAACATGTAGCAGATATACCTCAAGCTTAGGTGAGAGCATATATATTTGTCTTAGAAAAATTTGTTGGAAGCCTGGCAAAGATTGTTTCTAGGGATCAAATAATTTCTTATCTACTGCTTTGGGTCTAGACACACATTGGAAATTGATTAAATGTCCTAACAGAAATTTTGATGAGTGGAGATTGGAAATTCTCCTGTGGGGGGGAAAAAAACAAACAAAAAAACACAAAAAACATCACAGAAGCATCTAACTCAACATACATGATTCATTTGGAAACCTCTAGTCATAGGGCTGGGGTGATGGGGAGTGAGTGAAGGGGTTGTTTTGTAGAATATTACTGCCAATGCAATTGCTTTTGATTCATTTGATTCATTTTGATACAAGTCATTGGGATCCTATACACTTTGGAGAACTAATACGATAAATTAAAAGGCAAATAATCTATTTTAACAGAGAAAAAAGAAAAGGAGAGGAAGGTATATCTATAAAACTGTACAACGTTCCAGGACTAGCAGAACTGCTTGAAACAATTTAAAAACAAAAGACTTAGCAGTGTCCAGCAGATATAATTTGAAAAATACGTTTGTTTGTTTTTTCTTTAAATATTTTATAAGGCATAAACTGGAGACAGAAATCTGTCACTAAGACTGTATATGAGCTTTAGACCTACCTACATAATAAAAGGTGCTTAAGGGTAGGAAAACAAAAGTGACTCATTGCCATTAATCGTAAAATTAAATAATGACTAATAGACAACATACACACATAAGACACATAAAATTAAGATACGGTACTATTAATATATGTAGAAAGGACATAATAAATTGATATATGTATTCTATCTTTGTGAGATCAAATGTTGAAAGAATAGCAACTGTCTTCAAGCTGATCTGTATATAAATTGGAGTATTATAAACACACTAAACTGCAAGCAAGCTAATGAGATTGGGGCATAAAATAAGGATTTAATTTTAGTAAGTGGTCTTGGAACACTGGTTAAAGCATTTGGGAAAAAAAAAAGTAAAATAAAATCACACCTGTACCTCACATACTAACAACAAAGTTAATTATGGTATAATATAAAATTTAACTGCAGGGATGCCAGGATAGCTCAGCAGGTTGAGCATTTGCCTTGCAACCATGAGGTCCAGAGATAGATTCCCAGTCCTGACTCATGTAAACCAATAATCTGAACTGTGGCAGAACTGGTAACCACTGGGATGGCTCAGTGATGAAGGTTCTTGCCTCCTACATGGGAGGACCCTGATTCGGTTCCCACCATATGCATGATCCACATCCATCCACCTGTGTGGAATGAAACTATGTAACAGCTATGGGGACTGCTCTGGGCACTCCTCACCTTCTTTGACTCTGTCCTCTTTCTCGATGTCTCTCTCCTTTCAAACAATAAAATAAATGTTAAAAAGAAATTCAAGTGCAAAGAGTTGTATACCTGGAACCAATATAATTTTTACTGACCAATGTGACCCTAATAAATTTAACAGTAAAAAAAATTATATAGAGGAAGCCGGGATGGCTCAGTGGGTTAAGCGCTCACTTTGCAGCGCTGGGGACCAGGGATCGAATCCCAGCCCCGGCCCGTGCAGAACCATATGCTGAACTGGGAGCTCCCCCAGTTCAGTTCTCTCTCTGTCTCTGTCTCTGTATCTCTCTCTCTGTCAAAAAACAATAAAAATAAATAAATAAATATTTTTAAAAATTATATATATAATCTATTTTAATAATTATACAATTATTATCTTAAGATACTTAGTCTTTTTTTAATTTATTATTTTTAAGATTTATTTTTATTGTTTTTAACAGAGAGAGGGACAGAGAAGGGGGAGGGCCCAGAGCAGCCTCCAAAATTGTACATCATTAGTTTTTTATATAGTTTCACTCCACAGGTTGGTGCTGGGTCACACAGGGCAGGAACTGGGCCAGGGACCTCCCTCATGGGAGGCATGCCCCCTCTGGGGGACTGACAAAATGGTAAAGACTCCTGGGGTGGGAGCCAAACTGGGGGCCTCCCACATGGTAAACTGGCCCTGGTGAGAACCGAACTGAGGGCACACCCCAGTTCAACATATGGGTCCTCATGGGCTAGGGCAAGGATACGATCCTCAGACCCTGGGGCTACAAGTGCTCAACCCACTGAGCCATCCCAGCATCCCCAAGATACTTATTCTTGTGATAGTTGTTTTTTATAATTTTGAAAACATATTTTTTTTATTTAAAGGCCTTTATATCACATTTATGTTGTATCTTTATATGAATGACTGAAAATCCTACTGGATTTGATTCAAGTTGAAATTAAAATGGGAATTAAAAAAAGAAAAATTAAAAGAAAAATTAAAAGCTGATAAGTCTGAGTATATGAAAATTAACAAACTCCACAAGTTTAGAGTAGTACAGAATTAAATTATATATTGTGTCTTAAGAATTAACACCCATAACATATACGTGCTTTTAAATACATATTTGAAAGGAAAGTAATCCAAGAAAAAACTGATAAAAATTATATGTATATAATGTTTTGAAACAATGGCCAATACACATTTAAATATTATCAACCTAATAAATAAAGAAATATTAAAGTAATATGATGTATGATTAAAGAATTTCTATTAGTAAAGATTTATTTATTTATTTGATTATTTATTTATTTTTGACAGAGAGAGAGAGAGAGAGAGAGAGAGAGATACAGAGACAGAGACAGAGAGAGAACTGAACTGGGGGAGCTCCCAGTTCAGCATATGGTTCCACACGGGCTGGGGCCAGGACTCAATCCCTGGTCCCTGGCGCTGCAAAGTGAGCAATTAACCCACGGAGCTACCCTGGCTTCCCCATAGTAAAGATTTTTAAAGAAAGATAATATCTAGTATCAATAATAGTGAAGTAAATAATTTCATTTAATCAGTGGAAATGTATATCAATGCACATTTGAGGACATTATGTATTTGTTACCTTATTATATCTTTCCTTTTAACAATGAATTAATTTGTATTTTGCACAGAATTCAGCCATTATGCAAAGATTGATTTTCAATACTGTTCATAGTAGTATCTTTCATAATTATAATAAAATAAAATTGAAAGAAAGCCAACTATCTAATAGTAGTAATTTTTTAAAAACATTGATACTTGAATGCAATGCAATAATACATTATATTTTTGTACAGATTTATATTAACTGACATAAAAGCAGAATCTATATTGCTAAGCACAACTCATGATGCTATGCAGTAAATTTGGGAGATGATACACAATATACAGGGTCCAGCAGAAGCAACGCTCCCTTTTTGAGTTGGTAATCTATACAAAATATTTTATTACAAAATCACAAACATGTAATCTGTATCAGCAATATATCACACTCAAGTACACTATACCACTTAAAAATGGATATTACTTCTGCTGAACTCTGTATATTATCAGATACTTTTTAATTTTTTAATTTTTATTGTTTTTGACAGAGAGAGAGGGAGAGAGAGAGAGAGAGAGAGAGATACAGAGACAGAGACAGAGACAGAGAGAGAACTGAACTGGGGGAACTCCCCAGTTCAGCATATGGGTCCACAAGGGCCGGGCCGGGATTTGATCCTCGGTCCCCAGCGCTGCAAAGCTAGCGCCCAACCCACTGAGCCATCCCGGCTTCCCCGTCAGATTTTTTAAACAGAGCGTATATACAGTTTCACAATATTATTTAAGGAGTTATTATTATGGCAAATTTATAGTCATAATTTATTGTTATATTTATTTCTTTGTGACATTATTTTTCTTTTCACTTATTTATATTTTCTCCTATTTTCTTTTAATTAAATTTATTCAAGTGACCTTTGGTTAATAACATTATATAATTTTCAAGTGTTCAATTTTACAGTACAACATTTGTAAACTCTATTGTGTGCTCACCACCCAAAACTTAATCTTTTTCAGTCACCATATATTTGACCTCATTTACCTTCTTTTTTATCTCCTTCCCTTACTCTCTTGCCTTTTAGTAACCACCATTGGTTGTCTATATCTATGAGTCTGGTTGTTTTGTTTGTTGCTTTTATAGTTTTATATCCCCCATACAAG
This sequence comes from Craseonycteris thonglongyai, assembly GCA_004027555.1. Taxonomy (NCBI): domain Eukaryota; kingdom Metazoa; phylum Chordata; class Mammalia; order Chiroptera; family Craseonycteridae; genus Craseonycteris; species Craseonycteris thonglongyai. The sequence goes on from PVKE010030746.1 coordinate 6,872, forward strand.
TATGAGTGAAATCATATGGTTCTTGCCCTTTTCTATCTAACTTATTTCTTGTAGCATGATACTCTCAGAATCCATCCATGTTGCTGCAAATAACAGTGTTTTATTTTTTTATAGCTGAATAATATTTCATTGTGTATATGTACCACATCTTCTTTCGTTTATCATTTTAATTGAAGTCTCCCTTGTGTTTAATAATAGAGTTACACTTTTAGCTCACTTATGAAAAAGTAGAATGTATGGGAAGACACTAGTTAATCTCACATAGTTCATAGTACAGTAAAAACCTAAATTTCTAGAAATTTAAAAAAAAACTAAGGCAGCTCAGAGGAACTTACAGCAATTTATTACTCTGCAATTAATGTGATTCACTCTTTTCCTCTCAATTTTAAAATTTTTTCAAATATCCAAGCCTCATCATAAGTCATAAAGCACTTGTAAAATATCTATCTCACCCTACTCAGCTCTAACCTTGGAAAGAGAATGAAAGAATACAGTAAGGCAGATGATCCATCTAGGGGTGGAGGGATAGAAATTGAAGACAATTGATAAAGACATCTCAAAGTCCATTGTTATTCAGTTTTACTCTTGTAAAAGAGCAAATTAAATACAAAAATACAGTTTATATACTCATATGTATAAAAAAGAGAAAGGGGGATTTTTCACTGAGATCATCAATACTTTGTTCAAGTATTGAATTGTGTATAGCTTGAAATGTTCAAGAATGTTGGGAAATGTGTTTTAAAAGTAGAACAATTAGTTAGAATGCTGTTTGAGGTCTAGGCCTTCAAGTTGTTCTTAATCATAAAATATAATTAAAATAAAAAGCTTATTGCACACACATTAGATGTGATTGTGTGTGCATACAGTTGTGTGTTTGTATATATTCTTGATATTCTTTTTAATATTTAATGTATTTGTAAATTGTTTTTGAACATACAATTAATTTGTATTAAAGTTACAAAGTATGTATTAATAAAGTCTCTATAATTTTAACCTGGTATATGTAAGGGGTTTTTTATAACAAATTAATTTATTATGTAACACTGTGTACTTGTATGCTACACATATGTGTTTGCCTGAATATATAAATGTTCTCTCATAGAAAATAATTTACACACAAATATGTGTATTACATATGCATATACATGTTTATATATGAATTACTATTGTGACTTGAAATAATGAAAATATCTCAAATGCAAGCATAGACTTAAGTTAATAAATGTCTGCAGTTAAAGAAAGCAGAAGACAGATGATTTTTAAAACAATAGATAACACAGTCATACTCTTGTCTTTAGCCTCAAAAAGTTTTGATCTGAGGCTGTATATTTTTTTTCTTCATTTTTTTCTTTGCAATCTGAATGAGACATTTTTGCCTTGTACATCATCTTTCTTTCTAATCCAAAAACAAAAACAAAAACAAAAACAACCATTATTTGAGTTGTGTGAGCAATTAGCATTGTGAGAAAGTAATTTAATTAAATTAATCTCTATGCTAGAGATCCTGAAAGTGAGGAAGAGAATGATCTTCCTATTGGGCAGTAATATGATATTTGTAAGAGCTATTCTGGAGTCAAATTGCTTGGTGGAAACAACTCCAAAATTGACTAACTGGGTAAACTTTATTTAAATTCTTTATGCTTGAGTCTCCTTATCAATAAAAGTGAAGTGAAAATTAAATATTAAATATATTTTAGCCATCTGAGTTTCCTGTGAAGAAGCTAAATAGCTTTACAATAGTCTGGAATATTTAATAACAGGTCATTTTAATTATTTAGATAAAAGCTAACAATAAGCTACATTTAAGGAATAGATAATTCAAATAAAAAGTAGATGATTCCAGGTCTTTCACATTGCTGATGGAGTCACATACAATATAATCACTTTGGAAAAGTTCTACAGTTTGATATTAAGTTAAATATACACCTATCACTTGATAAAGCAATCCTATTCATACACATTGAGCCAAGTTATGTGTGTATACGAGAGCTATCCGCAAAGTATATAGTCAGGTAATATAAAAAATAGAGACATTTAGAGTTATGTTTTTTTTTTCCAACAGCCCTTATATATATATATATATATATACATTTATTTCACAAAGTTGTTTAAAAATGTTTTTTAGCAACTTTATGTATAAGAGACAAAGACTGAAAACAACAAGAAAGTCCATCAAAACAAATAAATAAATAGATTTTTTTTCATAGTCATATAGCAAAATATTACTCAGTAATAAAATGTGGGTACTCATACATGTAACCTGATAGATGAAGTTCATACATTATGCCAGATGGAAGACACACACACGTGAACAGAATATTATAGTATGGCTCAATTTATATCTTCTAGACTTGAAAAACAATCTATGTGATAATAAAATTAGTGATTGTCTCTAGAGAGTGGAATAGGAGCAAAAATAGCTGACAAGGTATAAGAAAAACCTTTTTTGGTAATCAGAAAATTAATTCTGAGAGGTGTGAGAAATACATCGCTAAAATTACAGATTTTGATTACTCAATGTAGATATGTTTATTTTTTTATTTTTTTAATGTTTTTTTTTAAATCTTCCAGAACTGAGGTTCTTTTTTTTTTTTAGATTTATTTTTTATTGTTTTTTGACAGAGGGAGAGAGAGAGAGAGAGAGAGAGAGAGAGAGAGAGAGAGAGAGAGAGAGAGAGAGAGAGAGAAAGAGAGAGAGAGAAAGGGAGAGATACAGAGACAGAGAGAGAACTGAGCTGGGGGAGCTCCCCAGTTCAGCATATGGGTCCGCATGGGCCGGGGCCAGGATTTGATCCTCGGTCCCCGGCACTGCAAAGCAAGTGCTTAACCCACTGAGCCATCCTGGCTTCCCCAATGTAGACATTTTTAGAAACCTATAACAATAATTGTTTTTCATCTAAAGAGAAGTATTATGTTGACAAAGGTGTGGCAGAATAGCACAATATTTATAATTATTAAACTTAAGTAATGAATGTTTAGGCTAGTATTTTAGCGTATAATTTTGTTTATTCATGTGTGTTTAAAATTTTCCATTAAAAATTTAAAAATAATTTTATAAAGGTAGTAAGAGTCTGTCAACCTCCTCTGAAAATTAAGGTAATACTATTATTAATTCCCTACTAGATGTCATTCAATAAATGTGTCCTGTGTGGCAGGGATGAGACAAGCATGATGCATAGGATGATGGCATCAATATGTAAAACAGCTTTAGAAAGTTAATCATTTTATACTGTGTAAATCCTATATGAGGAAAAAAAAATAAGTCATAATTTCAGATTCCATATTCTCAACAAGTATTCTTTGAGATCTTACTCATTATCACACAAAAATCCTCACTAAATAGTGCTCTATATCATAGGATTTATACTTTTATGAATTTCATTTTTGTTTGTTTAAAGTAAATAAAGCTAATGAAATAAACTATTTAAATTTTTAACATTCTATCTGAATTATATTTCTAGAGAATAATATTGAAAATAGGAAAAAAACCTGTCTAAGAATTATTTTGTAAGGCCTACTTTTTTTTCAATCACCATGCTTCCTAATAAACCAAAAATGAAACTAAACCATACATTTAGAATATCTATGTTCAAAAATGTTCATATTTTTCAGGCTTGGGATTGTTATGGGTTACTGAGTATTTCATAAAATGAATCATGAAGTATGAATAAAGAAATCAGATTTACATGATCAGTACTTATGAAGAAAATAATTTTGCAAATGTTTCATTTGTTATAAGCTCTAAGTTACTTCACACAACAAACATTTGGTGATTTTGTTATAAATTTGAATAATTTTACAGAGAGGGAGTTGATGATTTTAATGAGTCATCATTTGTTTTATGAATTCAATCTCTACCTTTTATCTATCTTTTATCTTTCTTTTATCTTTTATCTAAAAAATTTGTCCTCATAAGGAAGAAAAATAAGAAAAACAATTTGTTTATGCTTGTTTTATTCCCTATAGAACTCAATGCTTTACCAGTGTGTGCACATGTTTATTTGTGACAAATACACACCTGCAAAGAGGCTTAACATCATCAACAATTAAGAAAATATAAATTGAAACTAGAATGAGATACCACTTCGTCTAATGCCAAATGTTGATGAGGATGTGGAGAAACTTCAATTGTCATTCACTGTTTATGGCAATGAAAAGAACACACTCACTTTGGAAACCAGTTAGGTCATTTCTTAAAAAATATTAAACTGTCATTTAATATATGATCCACCATTTCATGAAAAATAAATGTCAACTCTGGATTCTATTTAATTGATTTCTGTTTTCTTGCTTTCCTTCCTCAAACTTCAGTTTTTTGTTATTGCTGTTTTATTGTTTGTTTGTTTTCACATGCATGTACTGATCATTATTCTGCTAAATACTTGTGGGGGAGTATCAGCGGATCATTGTAGTTTTCTCTTTTGTGCTTCTCTCTTCTTTCTACTATTTTGCTCTATAATCTTTATCTACTTTATACCTCCTACACTCATCATCTATGTCTCTTCAATTGAGAAATTTCACTGGCTTACATCTCCCTGTGCCATGGTCTTGGAATGACACCAAGGCAATAAGCTTACTAATCATAAGGCTCATCTTACTTGTTTCTTATATCTTGAGGATCACTGGTCTTCATTCTGTGATATCCAACATTTAAAAACTGTTGTTTTATATATTTTGCCTGTGGCTTTATTTGTTTCCAGTGGTATTATAAATTTCTTCCCTGTTAATTCACCTTGATCAGAAGTGTCTTGTGTGGGTTTTTTTTCTTCTGTAGTCTTTCTTTTTTATAAAATTGTAAAAAGTTTTCTCCTACTTTCTCTTACCCACATCTAGATACCTATATCTAACCCATGAATAAGTCCTATAGGGTATGTTATCAAAATATATACCAAGATGTGATAGCTTTAAATCAGATTTTTCTAAGACTTTGTCTAAGTCAACATCATGATGCATATAAATTGGTAATAAAAATGCTTATTGGTATTTCTCTATCTGAATTTGTTGCCTTTCTTTCAATTGTTCTTTTCCAGGAGATAGAATAATCCTCACAAACTATTGTTAATTACATATGGTTTTGCTCAAAACTCCTCAGTTGCTTTTAGTCTATGAAGAGAGAAACACAAAGTTTCTTCATACATTGAGCCCCCTCTAATTTCCTGCTATAATCCCACCTTCATACCTAAATTCAGAAAAGTTTCTGACATATTTTAGGGAATAGATAAAGTTTTGGTTGCTCAAAACTAATTTTTTTAAATTTTAGTCTCTAATTCATTTAAACAAATGTATAAGTCAAGGCTAGACAAGATTTTCCTAAGGTCAATTCTGGTTCTGTTCAAAACCTTCAGTGGTTTTTAGTTTCTACAATAAAATGCTGTTCTTTAGTTTCACATTAACAGTGTTCTGTTGAAGTTATTGTCTCAAATAATTGGTCCTATTTGACTTTTAAGGTGCCTACTTATGTAACCTTTTTACCAGTCAAATTATCCTACACACTTTCTGCTGAACAAGGCCTATGATTTCTTGTATCTATTCCTCTACTTATTCAGGTCTCTTCATACAGAATTTCTTTTTTTATCTGCAGAAGGTAAAAGTATGTGTATACTTAAGTCTTCCAAGTAATTGTCTGTTGTTCACAAATATTTTCCACATACTCTAATATTGAGGTAAATATTATCCTTATTTGAACTTCCATAATATCTAATCTATATCTTTCCAACTTGTAGGTAATTCTATGGCTATATATATTATTAATTCATCAGCTAAGTCAAACACCTTGAGAGTGGGAGATATATTTAATTCCTTTCATGTCTTCACAACCAGACCTAGAACACATACATTTTAGTAACTGAATGACATAATGCTTCTCTTGCCTCCAAGTGTTGACATTGTTCTAATATAATACTACTGGCCTTACCAAAGCAAGTTCTCCCCATTTGATAGGATAATTGACTATTGCAGAAAGTCAAGTTACAGTTTATCAGCGTTTTGGCATTTCTTGAGAAAGTGGTTCTGATAATTTTTCTTTAAAATACCATTTGTGGATGTAAAATATCTCATGTGTTATACCTTTAAATAAAAATGAAAAAATGGAAGGTGTGAATCTGTAAATGTATTTGTCAATGTAGCACAACACATTTTGAAAATTATTTGTGCTGCTATAAGATCAAATGCTGTCAGTTGATTTTTTATCATACTTATCTAAGGGCAGTTTTGCAGGATAACGGTTTTCTCATATCTGACTCTCACCATTATAAGAACAAGATAGATTACTATTAAAGCTGAGATGCAGGGTTATATCTACTCCAAACAGTACTAATGGAATTATGAAAAGACTAACAAGAGGTTTGACCTTTTACGAGAATTATTTTGTAGGCTTCAGAGTGGTTGGCCTGTAATGAAGTAGTCTACAATCCATAATAAAACCTTAAATATTTTACTTTATTTTTATAATTTCTACTGATTCAAATGCATAATATCTACAAAATACGGTTTCATGAATTGGTTTACAAGAGATTTTTTTAAAAGATACGATCATGTTTAAATGTTTATTAAACATTTTTTAGCTGAATAACAGATGAATAAACATATTGTGGTAATATATCCCCAAAAGTAGAGAACATCCCATTGAATTACAAAGACACTGGGCTAAGGTTAACATTGAAAGTTTTGATTTCTAATGCCAGTTTCAGAACTTAAAATGTATGTAATTTTGGAACAGTCAATTAACATTTTTGTATTTTGATCCTATAAACTATGAAACTGGAAAAACACAACATCGACATGTGTTATTTTTAAGAAATTTTGTTAAGATCTATTAAAGTGACATATGCGAACATACTTTAGTTAGTAAACTATAAGGTGAGGTAAATAAATTGTAATTTTACTTAATATAATAGAATTATAATATAACAAAAATTTGAAACATTGTTGCATAGTTAAAAAGTAGGCAAATATTTTTGTTTTCTGTTTAAATTATTCTCACAAACAGTACATCCTAAGAAACGACTGAATTTTCATTGACTGAATAAAGCAGTGTAAAATAGCCTATATCAATAATCCTTGTATTGGGGTAGATCAAATAAATTCACATGTAATAACTTTAAGCTTCAAAGCCAATGCTAGGGTTTTGAGAATGTGGTAACAGATAAATCAGAGAAAACATCAGGTGTCAGGTTTATCTTGAGCAGGCTATTAAATAGTTTGTAGAACAAATGCATATATTTAAAAATAAGAGAATCTTAATAAAGCAGGGGGAAAAAATCAAGTCCTATTTTGTGAAAAGCACAGAAAAAAAGCTGTCTAAAACTGCTAAAGAGGGTGAATTAGTCATAAAGTTTTAATAGTCCACAGTTTGTAAGATATGGGATTGAATTTCATTCCTTCAAAACACAGTTTTGCAGTAGCCTCTGACCAAAAAACAAACAAACAGACAAGTAAGCAAAAAACAAAGAAACAAATCCCCCAAAAGACATATCGTATTTTCCGGCGTATAAGACGACCGGGCATATAAGATGACCCCCTAATTTTACAGTTAAAACATAGGTTTAGGCCTATATGCGCTGTATAAGACTACAGCCTCGGAAGTGGGGGGTAGTCTTATACAGCGAATATAGGCCTAAACCTATGTTTTAACTGTAGAATTAGGGGGTCGTCTTATATGCCCGGTCGTCTTATACGCTGGAAAATACGGTAAAGCAAAAATAAAAAAACAAAACAAAACAAAAAACAAATTCCATGTTAATTTTAATGTACGTATTTCTTGATCCAATTGAAGATGAACAGATCCAAGTTGGAATCAAAGTGTAAATTTCCAAATTTCAGTGTTATCTTTAGTTTCAGATCATTTCCAAATTTTATATCTATATCTATAATCTATACTTATAATCTATATCTATCATCTATATCTATCTGTATCATCTATATTTATATCTATACCTATATATCTATCTATATCATCTATATCATCCATATCTCTAGTTCTCTGTTTCTTGAAAAGTATACTTGCTGTGGGACTTATAAGAAATTGGGTGATAAAGGATGATTGTAAATCAACATGCACTAAAACATCAGCTGTACTCAACATAATTCCAATAAAGCTCTTAGTAGCCTAATACTAATCTGGCATCCATCATAATAATAAAGCTGCTTCTGATGACAATTCCTCTTCCTGATTCCTGGTATGTTTTGAGTTAAGGATTAAAACAAATCTGCATTATTTCTGGAAATATTTTAGGGCTGGCTTATCTCTTGTCAGTGTAAGTGGATTTGTCCCAAAGTACTGATGCATCAAGGCAGTATAAGTGGAAGAACATGTGGCCTGTGGACAAAGTGACCTGCACTGAGTCTCCCACTGTATTGGGCACTTTAAGAAAATGACTTTTCTTCTCTAAGCCTCAATTTTCACGAATGTAAAACTGAGATGTTCAAATGTCTCTCAGATTTGATTTATGAATATAAAATGAGATATTTTTATTTTTGTAAAGGATTTAACATAATGGCAGGTACATAGAAAATGTACTACTCAAGTAATTATTAGTCCTTAGATCTCATCATTAAACTCATGTCTCCCAAAAGCAGTCTTTCCATGAAGTAGGTGATAGAAAATAGTCAATCTTTTTATATTGAAGGAACCATAAGGTTATGAGTCTTAGAGTCATATTTAGACTTGTAAATTAGGTTACAAGTTCTTTGCAGTCAGGGACAGAGTCTTATTTGATTTTTTTATCCCTAGTGCCTAGCAAAGTGCCTAGTAAACAGTAGATCCAATAAATGTTTGATGAATGCAGCTATTAAAGGGAAAAGGAAGAGCCAAAACACTCTTTCTGACCATCAGTTGTGCAAAGTGGGAATAGACCAATTTAGATAACTTTAGTTGTTAAATGAGAAGCAAGTCTGAAGGGCTTGACACAGCTGGCTTTGAATTGCGCTGTGATACTCTTTAGTACTTCAGGGAACTGAAACAATCATGCTAGGCTGGCAAGTTCTCAGAACCCTTCTAACAAAAGTAGCTATTATATATTATGACCTAATGGCCATTGCTTGTCCACAAGGGTCTTTTCTGCTAGGTTGTGCAATGATATTTTTTATAAAGAAATAAAAAATACTCTTTTCTGAATGCATGCAGCAAGAAAATATTCACTTTAAATGTTAGCAATAAGGAAAATGCACAATATTTATCACTTAGATTTTAAAAGCATTAAAATATTAGGATTATATATATATAAAGGTGCCTAGATAGATAAGTATATTAAATGGTAAAAAAAAAATGTGTGAAGAAAAGAGCATTAAAATTGCTATTTATATGGAACTCTGAGAAGATACATTTCTGTTTTGAAAGCCGTCTATTTTGTGGTATGTTATGGCAGCCCTGGAAGACAAATACATTGGCCTTGAGTAATTTCCAATTAAGGAGACCCCCACACTCCAGAACCCTCTCTCTCTGTGATGCTCTCTCCACTCTGATACTTTTCTCTGTAAAATGCCACCTCCTTATACTCCTAGGACTTCTATATCTGTTCTTTGAGAGGAAGAGTCAGTAGTATTCAAATACATAACAAGTCTCTTTATCTTAATCTATAAATTCAGTGTATTCCCAAATCTTATTAAAAAAGAATTATTGACAGAAAGGGACAGAGGTATTTTAAAGTACATCATGCAGAATAATGAAATAATAATCTTAAAGTATGTAGGGTTAGATCTGTTCAGCTTCTGTACCTCAAAGCTCTATGTAATCCTTTCTTGGTATTTGTCACCATGAAATTTTTAAAAATCCAATTGTATATTAGTTCAACCTTCCACATGAACTAGAACTAACGCCAAGTTTTAATTTTTTTATTTCACTTGTATTTCTTTGTTTGTCACTGCTACCAGCTATTTATTTGACAAATAGATGCAATATCTACTGAAGCTCTATAATTACTATACATGTAAAAATTTAACTCATATTTTTCTATCCCTTTCCAGTACTTCCTAATTACATTACTTGAATGTTTCTATTGGCTAATTCTATACCCATAAATAATAACAGTATATACAATTGCTTAATATTGAAATAAGAAAAAGCTATACATTTTAAAATCATGAAATTAATAATGGAGTTAACCATATGTTTTATCTGATAATTATTGCCATCAATATTAACCATTAATGTGTATGTGTGGTGGTGTACATACTCTCTTTGACAAACACTTTTTTTTTTAAGTATTTTTATTTTTATTTTGACAGAGAGAGAGAGAGAGAGAAAGAGAGAGAGAGAGAGAGATACAGAGACAGAGAGAGAGAACTGAACTGGGAGAACTCCCCAGTTTAGAATATGGGTCCACATGGGCCAGGGCCAGGATTCTATCCTCAGTCCCCGGCGCTGCAAAGTGAGCGCTTAGCCCACTGAGCCATCCCGGCTTCCCCATGACAAACACTTTTGATTTACTCCCTATTACTTATTCTGCTTAACATAACAGGAGGATGACCATCACAGGCTGTTTCTCAGCAGCCCACGCCCACTTATCTGCCTGAGTTTACTCAATGTAAAGTACAAATAAGATATCAGAGGATGAGAGGATCGGAGATACTGGTTACTTTTCTCTATTTTGTGTTTAGCAGATTCTTGTCATCGCCTCTTTTCTGGACAACTAACAGATCTTCAAGCAGATCTCTGTGATTACATCGTTTGCTTGTTTTGCCTGTTCCTTGTGATTCAGAAGTATCACTTCTTCCATTGTTTCAGCTGCTCCAACATCTACGAAACAAATTATCTACATTAAACTCCCATTATTTTAAATATCATACCTAGTTATAGTAGTTTATTCTATCATTGCTGTACTCTCACTAAACTAATTTATATTTAAAAATCATCATTACTATATTAATTTTATTTTTTTTTCTGAGGAAACGGTAAAGTTTAAATTGATAAATTAGTAAAATAGAATAGCCCATAACATCTCAATGAACTGAAATGGTTTAGCCTCAAGGAGACTAAAATAATGAGTGACATTAACTGACTCAATCATTTGAAATATTAAGGAGGAGGACAACGGTCAGCTATTATTAATCTCAATACCAAGATAGAGTACAAAAATAGGTACTCAAAGTGTTTCCAATTGAGCAAACCGTTTGCTAGCAATATGAACCAATTTTGAAGGAATTGTCACTGAAAACAAGAATATCAAATAGGGAAGGGCTATTATATTGTGTACAGGTGTGTACCAGAAACAGTTCATTTTATATGTCGAAGATATTTCTGTTTTGAAGACATACCAAGACACTTAAAAATATGGTGAACAGTACGACTAATAACTGGCATATAGTTAATTTTGGGAGACTATAGGGTGGTCAAGAAAGTTGTGAAATGAAGGGGAAGAAGGGTGAAAACTATTTATTATATTTTCTTTCTAATATATCTAGCCTTAACCCTAATACACTTTTCAGATCTTTCCAGAAGTTTATACCCTCAAAAAAATGTTTTTGTCCTCAAAATATGCTGAAATTGCAGTTTTAACCTCTTCATCAACTGTAAATTTCTTCCCTCTAAGCTGCATTCTCATATTTGATAACAAATAATAGACAAAGGCAGGTCAGACTTGCAGAGACGGTGATTTAACATTAGGAAGCCACAGTCAAGAAGAGTAGACACCTCAACATCGCTCTTGTGCGTGGGTATATTATTTAACAAAAGCAGCACCCCTTTGGTCCGTTTCTCTCTTCTTTTCTCCACAGATCCTTGTAACTGTTTCAATAGACTGAAATAGTACTTTCCTGTTATGGTGACACCCTACTCCTTGCAATAAATTTGTGGGATACCCTCTGTATATCAAAAAACAGCTATGATTTTTCCAACGGATTGCAACACCTTAAACTTCTTAGGGGGTGATATATTCTTTTCATGCCACTGTGTGGACTCCTGCTTTAACACATAATGACAAACCCAAGTTTTATCTCCAGTGACAATCCAGTTTTAAACTTCATCATTGCTGTCTTTTCAGAGGTCCCAAAACTGTTGTGAACCTTTGATGTGCTGTTGTTTTTGAAGCAGCATAAACATTCTCAGCATCCATCTTGCACTCAATTTTGACATTCTCAGATGCTGATGGAGAGTATTCAAAATAGTGGTAGATGATATTCCAGTCATTTCTGCAAGCTGCTATTTATTCAGTCTGTCATCCTCCACTACAAGTTTTTCAACTTTTTTGATAAGGTGTGAGGAATTGGCCTCAAAGGAGCATTTCAGATGAAAGTTGTCTTCAGTGACTGCCTTGCTTGAAAAGGCTATGCAACTTGTAAACCATGGGTATCTCAGGACAACAGTCTCTATAAACAACTAACCGCTCTTCCAAAATAGTTTGAGGTGTTTCCCTTGATTTGTGAGGAACATGATGGTGCAAAATTCAATTGTATCCATACTTTGAGTTTTCTTTACATTTGGCATGCTTCTTCAGCAATATCTGAAATAACAAGGATGTAAGTAGGCTGCAATCGGGCACATATACTAACAATAAGTCAATCAAACTATGTGTACTCATTGCCTGACCTCTCTGATAAACTCCCATTCTGCAAATTTCTTGACCCCCCC
>PVKE010030747.1:0-19440 GCA_004027555.1 Craseonycteris thonglongyai
GGGGAAGCCTGCAGCCAGATCAGAAAGCAGGGACTGCACGGAAGGAGAGCGGGTCCAGGCAGGTCAGGTGAGTCTTATGGAGCAAAAAATACAGTATTACTTTTTGTAAACTCAAAGATTAAATAATTAACACATATGTTGATATTATTGGGTAGACATTAATCTATTATAAAGATATAAATGTTTAGAAAACATCAGGTATTAGTGGGAAGTTATCAAAATGAAAACCTAGAGAATGGAGTGCTACTTTTCTAAGTAGCAGTATATTATTTCACTCCTTAATAATTAAAAATATATACAAACTTTGGTAATCTAAAAGCATCACAAGATAAAAAGTGCAACTTTTCAATCAAGTTTTACATATATATTTCTAAAGCGCTGTATTTTGAGTAACTGTGTGTTTTTCTACTGGCTATCTTTACTTCAACAATGATAAAATAGGAGTGGCAGTCACCACAATGTATCAGTTCCAGAGCTGTGTTGATGGGTAATAGTAGGAGACAAAGAAAAATGTACTTATTTTTCTAGTATAAGACAGTACTGCAATGCCCCATTTTTACTTTCACAAATATTTACTGCACTCCCATTTGCTATGTGTTGGTTTCTTCACTGTCTACTTTACATGGAGGATGATGACTGAAGTACTTCTTGCTTTCGAGGACAGAGTTTATATCTATATCCTACATGGAAGAATTTGTCAAGAACACAAATGACTATTTACAAGGTGAAGTCAAACGAGCATCAAAGAGAAGTACAACTATGAGAGTATGAATGAACCTAAAAATTCAACTAGTCTAATATGTTTTATTTTATAGATGAGGAAATAAGGTCAAGAATATGTGTCTTGTTTAAGGTCACACAACATATTAGAACACACCTAGAATTGGAAGTCAGGTCTTTTAAATTAAATTAAGGACTCTTTTTGAAAATAAACTGCACTATAATTTTGGGGACCTTAACTAACTTTAATATTTCTTTGACTTTGACATGTTTAACTTTAATAAGATAGTTTAACAATATATCAGATTTTTTTTCTGGAAGTTGCAAAATACATGGAATGAATATAAAATTTTGGCTAAGCAAAGTAAATACTATTAACCAACATTCAAAACCCATTACTTATATATCTAATAGCTTTTAAAAAGTGTATGTAAGATTCAAAATTGCCAATGGAGCAAAACCCCCCATAGCTAAGTCATAACGGAACTACTATAATTGTTATTCACAGATATCTAAAATTTATCTTGGATTTGTGAATAGAGTAATTGTCAGTATCTTTAAGACTGTATGGGCCTTCATATGACTATGGTTTACTCTCAGTGAATGTTGATTGAAATAAATATAGTAAAGAGCTAATATAAACTTTGTAGTAATTTCAAGTTATGAGAAACAAAAGCATTTATAGACATCTGAACAAAATAAAGGTAATGGGTGTGTATATATTTTGTCATACATATTTCTTCAAAATACCATATTACATTAAGGTGGCATTAACTGTGTTAATTTATCCATTCATAATTTATTCATTCAAGGAAAATTGGACCTATTGCAGTCATGAGACATAATATTAATAAGGCATGTGTTTAGAGGTTTATTTTGTTGTTGTTGTTTGTTTTGCTATAAGAATAGTAATATTTGTCTCCATATTCTTTAAACTGTACTTTGTTCTGGTCAGTAACATAAAGAATGCCTTTTGTGTTTGCAGTGGAACAAAAGCAAGAGTGACAATATTGATTCTTTTGCAAGATACTGTCACCATCTATATGATTTTTCTTGTATAATTTACAGAAAATGATGTAAAACACCTACAGCAAGTATCCTACCCATGAGAGAGAGAGAATTATGCACTACAATCTCTGTTCACTATTGACCTCTGCTGGGCTTAATAGATTTTGCAAATTACAATACAAATAAATTAGGTGAGTGGTTCTAAGCAAAAGAAATGAAAATGAAATATCTGAATAATGTTAATTAGCACTTGTCTTTAATTCAAATTGGCCATTAAAGGAGATCTTGTTAAAGGCAAGATATTTGTTTATTTAAAAAGATTTATTTTATTGTTTGAGAGAAGGTAAAAAAGAGAGAGAATGGAAGAGGGCCCAGAGCAGTACCTACAGTCGTACACTATTCGTTTTTGACATTGATTCATTCCTCACAGGTGGGCTCGAGGAATAACCAAACTGGGAGCTTCCCACATGGGAGGTGAGATCCTGCATCACCATCTTGGTGGTTACCAGTGGTGCAGCAGTTCAGCGTGTGGGCTTTGCACAGGGCCTGGGCCAGGACCCAATCTCCAGACCTCGTGTTTGCAAGGCAAATACTCAATATTTTGTGCTGTCCCAGCATCCCCAAAGCAAGAGATTTAAACTCTACCATGTGTAAGCCTTATTTGGCAGGGTTTCTTGTTTGTTTGCTTGCTTGCTATTTTTTTGTTTGTTTGTTTTTGTATTTTTGGTTTTTTGTTTGTTTGTTTTTAGGTTAGCATAGAGTCCATTTATCCCAGTTACAAAATCCTAGTAACATCTGTGGATATAAATTGCTCATTTGCTTTTGATTTCCAAGTACTTGCAGTTGATCTACGTACATTCTGAATCCAGTTAATAAAGTTTGAAGGAATGAGCAGCCTCATAGGCATTCCACAGTTACTAGTTCAGTGACTCTCTTTCCTTTGCTTGAAAGTTTAGTTTTCTGGTAACAGCAGAAAACCAATAGAAATGTGGCTAAGGCCAGTCCATATCTGTTGAAATTCATTTACTTTTTTATTAATTTTGTTACAGTTACTTTTTTTTAATGGTAATTGGGGGGTATATACCATATTTTTTCATGTATAAGACAGTAGTTTTGCCTAAAAGTGTTAGACTGATAATTGGGGGGGGGGGCGAGGAGGCTTATACACAGTAACTGCCATGTATTAATTTATTAAGGTTTATTAATTTATTAAGGTTTGAATCAAAAAGTAAGAATCACCTACATGGGCGTGTCTTATATATGGAAAAATATGGTACATAAAATTTACACAATGTTGTAATCAAGGTTTGCTTTGCTTTTAATCAGATCATTTCTAATAGATTGCCTAAACATGAATTTTATTGTCCTCTTTCTAAATACAGACAGCAAAAAACAGCTCACTAATTCTAAATCAAGCTTTCCACATTAGCAATTGGACTTGGATTTCCAGACAGATTTTTATGGACTATAACAGATTATGGCTGCCCTCTAGTGACTAGACATTTCTGCTGTTTCAGATTAAGTTGAAATAAGGTGTGTTTAAAATACATGTCATAACTTCTATTGAATCATTTGGGAATTAAAAATATTTATAGAAAAAATGCAACATATATTATTAATTATGCTGAATATCAGTTATATTCTGTGAAGTGCAAAAGTGCAGAAATGTTTTTCTTAATTACTGTACTTCTACCAATATACATTTCTAAAAATAAAAAAAGAAAAGAAAAAGAACAACATCAACAATGGCCAACTGTTTAAAACTAAACAGTTATCAGTTAAATAACCCTATTTGGCTAATAGCCTAGTAGCATTACAAACTATTTAATCATCTTCTTTCTTTACTAACCTTTGTTTATTCTATCTGACAAAACAAGCAGACAAACAAAATATGTACTATTTATTTGACAAACAATATATATTCCCAAGTAGCTTCAGAGAAACTGCTTTTTTTTTCCTAATTGCGAAAATGTCTAGAGTTGTATGTAGATGAATACACATGCCTGGTACATCAAGCCACATTTAAAATTTAACAAGTGAGACTCTGTCTCAGTTAATAGTAGTGAAGCATAGTAATCCAGTCCAGGCCACAAGTGCAAGTTGGCTTTCTTACTTCATATCAGCTATAAGATACAGCATAATAAAGTTTGATTTCATTAATTAAAATTAAAGTAAATCAAACAACAACAAAAAAAAACATTTTAGACTGTTGTTGATAAAGCTAAATCAAAACAAATCTCATTGTCAAGCCAAATGGAGAAAAATCACTTCTTTGAAGGTTTACAGAACAAATCATTTTTCATTCACTACTTCATCTTTTTTCACTATTCCCCAACCAAAAAACTTTTTATAATAAATAGATGTTGCTCTTTTTTTTGTTTCTAATAAAAGTAAGTTTTCACTTCAAGTGTGAAAACCTAAAAATCAGCTAACCATAAGAGGGAAAAATTCTTCCTGGAAACAATGAAATGATGAATCTTTTCTTGTTTAAAATACAGTGTAGCATTTGACCTTGGATCACATTCTGACATATGAGCACGTTGAGGACAAAAATGCACTTGGAAAAATGGATGGATCTCTATAGCTATAGTATCTAGTAAAATATTGATAACAAAAAGAAGTTGACTTCTTTTTATCAGAATAGATAATCTGCTCTGACTTTCCACTTAGCCAATTACACAAATGGCTTATTGGATGCTCTGATACTAACAGAATAAATTTAATCAAGGGCAAGTTATGACTTTGGTGTATCTTTATTAATCTTTATGAGAAGACAATTTATTTTTTATTTGTCCTCATTACCTTTGAAAAAAAGCACACTTCCATCTTTACAATAAAACAAACAAAAAATGCTTTTGTGGATTAAAAACCAATTACTTGGGCTTCGTGGATGGACCACACCAGAGTCTCTACATTCATATACCTATTATTCTATGCACAGTCAAGGGCAAGGTTGCATACAGGGTTAAATAAGTAATACAATGAATCAAGCAAAATCTGCATTTAAATGGTACTAAATCAACATGCTAAGGCACTTCACCCTTCCTTTTAAAAATATTTATTTTTATTGTTTTCACAGACAGAGAAGTAGACATAAAGAGAGATGGAGAGAGACAGACAGAAGGGGGAGGGCCCATAGTAGTCTCCATAGTTGTACATCATCAGTTTTTTATACAGTTTCACCTCAACCTTCTTTGCTTTGAGAATGTTGAAAGGGAGAACCTCCTCTCAGGTAAGAGGTAAGAGATTCAATATATTTTCTCTTGAATAACTAAATAATCCCAGAGGAAAGACTTCATATATTGGTATCTATAAAGCCATATACCTAAAAAACAAAAAGGACAATTCAACTGATCATTTCACAATAAAACTAACTAGTAAATAGGCCTTATGCCCAACCACAGAGAGCAACTAATTAGCATTTCAGTTTCTTAGTCTTAAATATGATTAGAACAAGAGTTAAATAGAAAGGCTCTGATTAAAAAGAAATTGTTAATATCATTTCTTTTCCAAGGAAACTTATAGGAAAGAGATAATATCAGGAATAGAGGTCACTAATCAGATTTTTAATATATCAGAGAGATGAAAGAAAATATTGTGCTTATAAAACAAGAATACGACATAAAAGAAGAACAACCAGAATATATGAGTAAAAATCTTGAAAATCAAAAATTTTATTAACAAAATAACAATTCAATTTAAAGGTAGACAGGGTTGGAAATCTCTCAAAAATAGGATAGATAAAAAATAGAAACTACATGTGAAAAAGTACAAATATTAAGCTTAATCCAGGGAAACCAAGACCATTCAGCAGGATAAGTGCTATCTTTGCAGCCCCTGGGACTGAAGATTGAATCCGGGCCCCAGCCCATGTGGACCCATATGCTGAACTGAAGTGTACTTCCCATGCAGGAAGTCCCCATTTTAGTTCTCACTCCCCCTTCTGGTTCAGCCTTGGCTCAAGAGGGCATTCTTCCCAAGCAGAAAACCCCCAGCCCAGTTCCCCCCTATGTGCCCCTCCTGTGTGGAACAAAACCATGTCCAAAACTGATGATGGACAACTATGGAGAGAGCTTTGGGGCCTCCCCCTTCTCTGTGTGTGTCTCTCTCTCTGTGCATCTCTCTCTCTGTCTTTGTAAAAAATAATAAAATAGGGGAGACATCACAAAGATGGCAGCATAAGAGGAGCTCTGGAAACCCCTCCTGGAGAGACAATTTAAACAACTAAAATCTAACCAGAGAATCCCTAAGTATAGCACAGCCTTGGCTGAGAGACCCAAGAAAATACCTAAAGTTGGAGAAATGGAGGCAAATGAGAGAGAAAGAAAAGGAGCAGTGTGGAGACACACTGCAGAGCATAAAAAAGAGACCAACCCAGTAACCAACCCAGAGGCTGACCCAAGTCCCGCAGAGGAGACACAGACTGAGGTGGAAGTGTGGGGGCATGTGTCAAGGTGCAGAATGACTCTGGATGGATTGGAGGCCTCAAACAGACAAAGGCAGAAGCATAGATGGCCGGAGCTCAGAGTGAAAAAAGAAGCTGGCACGCTGACTATGGCAAGAGGCCCCCATGGGAGTTGTGATGGGAGCAACTGGGGTGTGGTGAGGGCAAGCGCACAGTGCAGGACTTCAGAGCAAGGCACCAACAGCAGTCAGAGATTGTCGTGGGTAACTAGAGTGAAGATCTGGCTACTGGCGCTTGAGTCAGGTGGCTGGAGTGGAGGGGCCTACGGAGCATGAAGCTGGCAACTGGAGCTGGAGGCAGGTGTTCCAGTGGCTGAAGCACCAACACTGGGAGTGTGTTGCCGGCTGAGGCATAGGGTGGCCCTCAATGAGGTGAGGTCTCAACCAAAGCACTGTGTGGCCTTGGACAAGGAGCTTGGCTGCTTCCAGTTACTGTCTCCCAGAGCTCACTCCGTGGGCCACGCCTTTGGCCTACCTTCAGTGAGCTGCTACTGGGAAGCCACCATTAACCTGTGATACAATCAAAGCTGTGCCTTTAGCAACAAACCCTGACCTCACTCTTTCCTCTGGAGCCTGCAGAGGGCAGCCACCAATGCCCTGTGATGCAATCATGCCTGCATCTTTCCCAACAAACCCCATCCACATTCTTCCCACTGAAAACAGCAGAGGGAAGCTGCCATTACCCTGTGAAGCAAACAGACCTGAGCCTTTCTGAACAAACCTTGCCGCCAACCTGTCCCGTTGAAGCCAGCAGAAGGATCTAGGTGTGTCAGCTTCTGAATGCAGTGGGATTTCAGAGGCATAGAATACCATCGCCTACCATACCTTTCCAAAGAGGAGGCATACAGAGACCAGGGCAACTGAGTCAAAGAAAAGCCCATCTCCTAGGAAGTCTCCCGCTGTGAGAAAATAAAACAAATAAGAGGAAATATTATGACACTAACACCAACTAGGGAGTAAAAGAAAGATACCTTCACATCTACTAAGGGAGAAGTGCTCATGTCTGGGAAACAAAACGTTCCAACAGTGATGAATACACCTTTGAACAAAGAAGCTCAGAAAGAAAGAAAAATCTCCAGAAAAGGAACTTGAAGATACGGAATTATGTGTGCTAAATGACAGAGAATTCAAGGCTGCAATTATAAAAATATTCAAAAAGATCAAAGAAAGATGGACAAGTACACAGAAGGAGCTAAGTGATCTCAGGAAGGAAATGGAATCTGCAAATGGAAGTTTTGGAGATAAACAACACAATCAAAGAAATAAAAAATGAAGTATCTAGCTCAGGAAGCAGAGCTGGACAGATGGAGAAAAGAATTAGTGAAGCTGAAGACAAAAACGTGGAAATGTCATAGAAGGAAGAAGAGACAAATCTAAAAGCTGAAAGAAATGAAAGATATCTACAAGAACTATGTAATTTCATTAGAAGAAAATAATATAAGAATAATAGGTTTTCCAGAGGAAGCAGAGGATGAGATGGGCACAGAGAACTGATTCAGACTAATGAAAACTTCTCAACTCCATGGCAAGAACTTGAACCTTAAATCCAAAAAGGAAACAGAACTCCTAGCTACTTTAACCCTAACAGACTTTCTCCAAGGCACCTTATACTGAAGATATCAAAGGTCAAAGACAAAGAAAGAATCCTCAAGGCAGCCAGAACAAAGAACACCATAACCTATAAAGGAAAGCCCATCAGACTATCATCAGATTTCTCAAAAGAAACTCCACAAGCCAGAAGGAAATGGAACAAATTATTCAAAATATTAAAGAAGAAAAGTTACCAGCCAAGACAACTATACCCAACAAAGTTATCCTTTAGATATGAGGGAGGAATAAAGACATTTGTAGACATACAAAAACTGAAGGAATTCTCTAGCACAAGGTCAGCATTTCAAGAAATACTGAAGGAGGCGATTGGACCTGAAACAAAAAGTAAATGTAAATATGCATTAACTAAAACTACACAAATACAAAAACTAGAGGAATTAAAGACTTAAGCTTCCAAATAGAATAGAGATAAGAAGCATCCTTAAGAAAAGGAACCATTGCATATATGAAACTTTCTTTTATATGAAGTTCATGGCAACCAGTAAAAAATAATTTAGAACTGGGACACATAGCAATAGAAGATAATGCAGAGAAAACAGTCATAAACAACATCAAAGTAAAATAATTAATGGGAAGGAAAAAGCAAAGAAGCAATAAAAAATAAAAAATAAAAAAAAAGAGCTACCAAAAAACGAAAGATAAAATGGCTACAGGAAAAACCTCATATGTCAATCATCACCCTAAATGTAAATGGATTTAGCTCACCAATAAAAAGACACAGGGTAGCCAACAGGATTAAAGAACAACAGCCAACCTTATGCTATATACAAAAGACACACTTCAGTCACAAGGACAAACACAGACTCAAGGTGAAAAGGTGGGGGAAAATACTCCAAGCAAATGGCATCCACAGAAAAGCAAGTTTAGCCATACTCATATCTGACAAAGCAGACTTTAGCATCAAAAGATAATAGGAGACAAAAATGGACATTTCATAATGATAAAGGAGACAACACAACAAGAAGATTTTGTACTTATTAATATATATGCCACTAACCAAGAAGCACCAAAATTTACAAAGCAACTGCTAACAGATCCAAAAGGAGAAACTGACAAACACACTATTATAGTAGGGGACTTAAACACCCCATTGACAGCCATGGACAGATCATCCAAACACAACACAAATATAGAAATATCAGCTTTAACTGATAGATTACAGCAACTGTATAATTGACATTTACATGACATTTCATCCTAAAACACAGAACTATACATTCTTTCCTGGTGCTCATGGAACATGTTCAAGGATAGACCACAAGCTGGGACACAGACCTAGCCTCAACAAATTTGACAAAGCAAGTTTAAGAAGACTGAAATCATACTAAGTGTATTCTCTGATTACAAAGCTTCAAAATTGGAGATCAACTAAAGAAAGAAAACAGGAAAACCCACATATACATGGAGATTAAACAACATATTACTAAAAATGACTGGATAAAAGAAGAAATGAAAGAAGAGATTAGAAAATTTGTAGAAACAAATGACAATGAAAACACAACATACCAAATTACTGGGATGCAGTAATAAATGAGAAATTTATAACATTACAGGCCTTTCTCAAGAAACAAGAAAAATCACAAGTAAACAACCTAATATCACATCTTCAAGAATTAGAAAAAACAACAACAATAAACACCCAAAGCCAGCACAAGGAAGAAAATAATAAAAATTAAAGCACAACTAAATAAAATAGAGAATTAAAAAAAATACAAAAAATTAATGCAACAAAGAGCTGGTTTCTTGAAAAAATTAATAAAATTTACAAATCCCTGCCTAGGCTCATCAAGGGAAAAAGAGAAAACACACAAATCATCCGGATTAGAAATGAAAAAGGGGAAATTACAACTGATACCACAGAAATACAAAGGTCATACAAAAATACTAAGAAGGACAATATGCCACCAAATTTTATGATCTAGAAGAATGAACATAGTTAAAATGGCCATATTACTTGAAACAATGTACAGATTTAATGCAATTCCCATCAAAATCCCACAGACATTATTTCAAATAAATTTTTTAAAAATTATCAGATTCACATAGAACAACAAAAGGCCCCAGATCACAAAAGCAATCATCAAAAAAATGAAATGAAATGAAATAAAATAAAATAAAAATAAGACTGGAGGCATCATGCTACAAAGCATCAATAATCAAAGCAGCTTAGTATTGGCAGAGAAACAGAAATACAGACCAATGGAAAATAATTGAAAACCCAGAAATAAACCCACATGTATATGGACAGATAATCTTTGACAAAGGATCAAAAATATATACAATGAGGAAAAGAAAACTTCTTCAGTAAACAGTGCTGGGAAAATTGAAAAACCAAAAACAAAAGAATGAATCTGGACTGTGAACTGTCACCATATACCAAAATTAACTCAAAGTGGATTAAGGACCTTCACATAAGATCTAAAACTGGGAAAGCCGGGACGGCTCAGCGGGTTGAGCGCTCGCTTTGAGGCCATGAGGACCGAGGATCGAATCCCGGCTCCGGCCCAGGCAGGACCCACGTGCTGAACTGGGGGGTTCCCACAGTTCGGTTCTCTAACTGTCTCTGTCTCTGTCTCTCTCTCTATCTGTCAAAAAGTAAAATAGAAATAAATATGTACTGAAGACAAAAAAAGAGATAATTTCTCTCTATAAATGTGAGAAGATAAAAAAAAAAAAAAGATCTAAAACTATAAAGTACATAGAAGAAGGCATTGACACTGAACATATAGAACTTGTGCTAATAGAGCACTTTATGAACTTGACCCCAAAGGCAAGGGAAGTAAAAGCAAAAATAAATGAATGGGATTATATCAAACTAAAAAGCTTCTCTACAGCAAAAGACACCATCAATAAAGTTTACACACAGCAAAGGACACCATCAACGAAGTAAAAAGGAAACCAACTGAATGGGAGAAAATATTTGCAAACAATGCCTCTGGTAAGAGGCTAATATCTAAAATATATAAAGAACTCATATAACTCAACAACAAAAAAACAAATGATCCCATTAAAATATGAACAGAAGACCCAAACAGGCACTTCTTTTCTGAAGACACACAAACAGCCAACAGATACACGAAAAATACTCAGCATCACTAGCTATTAGGGAGATGCAAATAAAAACCACAATAAGATACCATCTTACACCTGTTAGAATGGCTATAATCAACAGGACAAGGGATAACAAGTGCTGGAGAGGCTGTGGACAAAAAGGAACCCTCATACACTGCTGGTGGAAATGTAAACTGGTACAACCACTGTGGAAGGCAGTGTGGAGATTCCTCAAAAAACTAGGAATAAAAATGCCATATGACCCAGCAATCCCTCTCCTGGGTATCTACTCCCCAAAATGTACACTAATGTTTGTCCCAGGACTGTTCACAGTGGCCAAGTCGTGGAATCAACCAAAGTGTCCTCTGTTAGATGACTGGATAAAGAAGTTGTGGTACATTTATGCAATGGCATACTACTCAGCAATAAGAAAAGATGAAATACAGCAATTTGTGACAACATGGATGGACCTTGAAAACATCTTATTAAGCAAAATAAGTCAGAATGAAATAATCAAGAAACATATGACCTCATTTATAGGTGGGATATAAAACTGAAAAGAACAAAGAGACAAAGACTCATGGATACAGTCAATAGTTTGTTTGGTGGTTACCTGAGGGTGAGGGGGAAGTGGGTGGGAGAGATGGGTGGGAGGGAGTAGGGAGGGGGAACCAAACATACGGTGATGGAATGTGAGCTGATTCTGGGTGGTGAGCACATAATGCAATGTATAGACAATGTAATGTAGAATTCTACACCTGGAAACAATGTAATTGATATCAATCAATGTCACTGCAATAAATTTAACAATAAAAAAAAGGTTTCAAGTTTGTGAACGGCAAGGGTAGACTGAAGAACTGTCAGAAATTAGGAAAGACTTAGAAGACATTCCAAGTAGATGCAATATGGAACCCTGGGAGAGAAAAAAAATTCTGAGAAAAATTTAATATTTGGATGAACTTTGTACTTAGTTAATGGTGTCTTAATAATATTAATATGCCTGTTTTGATGACAGCACTGATTATGTAAGTTGTTTTCATTAGGAAAGCTGATTGTACAGTATGTGTGAACTCTCAATACAATACATGCTTTTCAACAATTCTAAGTTAGAAATTATTTAAAATACAAATATTTAAAAAATTGCAAGAGAAGCATATTCCAATTATGAAACAAATTAAGTGGAGTGATTTTGAACACTTAGTGAATTGTAGCAAATTCATTTGAAAATTTTTCTTATAGTAGCACAAGGATTATATTATATAAAATCAAGAGAGTCTGATATTCATATCAAAATGCTTTCCTCTGAATAACCACAATTACATAGTTGTATTAATGTAAATAATATTAATGCATTTTTAGCATTTAGAATAAACTTATAGACAAAACATTGAAGCTTTTATTATAATTGTAAAAAATATGCACTAGGATTTTCCTCTTAAACATTACAAAAGTAAAAATACAACTTCCAGAAATTGGTAGAAATAGAGAAGTGAGGTGAAGAGAAGTGCGGAATATTAATATCAATCTAAAAGGTGAGAAGTTAAGAAAAACTCTGTATGGCTGTGCATTGGTTAGAATAAGTAAAGATGATAATAAAACAATGTATCTATATTGGGCATAGGGGTCATAAGGTGGAGTGAGTAAATTAAGTTCTCATGTATCACAGTAAAATATTAATAAAAATATCTAACGTTGGTAAGTCAAAGGCATATTTAGAAACTCTTAACCACCAATAACATTATGAATAGTAATAACTGTAAGTAAATCCCTTTGGAAACAGGATTAGAAATGGCTAGCTATGGAGTGTATTGTATTTTCTGTGTGTGTGTGTGTTTAACATTTTTAATGATGTGACTGATATGTTACTTTTTAAATATTAAAAAGGGTATGATAATTACAACTTCTAGTATTAATGTTCTTCAATGCTACAATATTATCATTTTCTTTTATATCACATGGAATTTTGTATTTCAAAAATGCTCAAAGGTTCTTTCATTTTCATCTCTATATTGATGAGTGCTACTTTTGTATCCACAAGAGTTTTTCTTACTATTTCAGAAAAGTTTAATATTGTATTTCTCTATACTTCAATAATAATTTATTTATAATTTTATTAAACAACTAACCACTTTTTTTGTTAAATTCATTGGGACGACATTAATTGATATCAATTACATAGTTTCCAGGTGTACAATCCTGCATTACATTGTCTATACATCGCATTATGTGCTCACCACTCAGAATCATCTCACATTCCATCACTGTATGTTTGAATTCCCCTCTCTACTCCCCCCCAACCCATCTCTCCCACCCACCTCCCCCCTTACTCTCAGGTAACCACCAAACTCTTGACTGTGTCCATGAGTCTTTGTTTCTTTGTTCCTTTTGGTTTTATATCCCACCTATAAATGAGGTCGTATGTTTCTTGATTCTTTCATTCTGACTTATCTTGCTTAATAAGATGTTCTCAAAGTCTGTCTATGTTGTCACAAATTACTGTGTTTAATCTCTTCTTATTTTTAAAAAAATTATTTTTATTTTATTTTATTTTTGACAGAAAGAGAGAGATACAGATACAGAGACAGAGACAGAGAGAGAACTGAACTGTGGGAACTCCTCAGTTCAGCATGTGGGTCCGCCTGGGCCAGAGCCGGGATTCGATCCTTCGTCCTCGGGGCCTCAAAGTGAGCTCTTAACTTGCTGAGACATCCCGGCTTTCCTTCATCTCTTCTTATTGCGGAGTAGTATTCCATTGTATAAATGTAGCATGACTTTTTTATCCAGTCATCTAACAGAGGACACTTTGGTTAATTCCATGATTTGGCTACAGTGAACAGTGCTGCGATGAAAATTGGTATACATATACTTTTACAGATTAAGGTTTTTTATTTTGGGGAGTAGATGCCCAGAAGAGGGATTACTGGGTCATATGGCATTTCCATTCCAAGTTTTTTGAGGAATCTCTACACTGCCTTCCACAGTGGTTGTACCTATTTACATTCCCACCAGCAGTGTATGAGGGTTCCTTATTTCCACAGCCTCTCCAGCACTTGTTATCTCTTGTCCTGTTGATTATAGCCATTCTAACAGGTGTGAGGTGGTATTTCATTGTGGTTTTAATTTGCATTTCCCTAGTTGCTAGTAATGCTGAGCATTTATTCATGTATCTGTTGGCTGTTTGTGTGTCTTCAGAAAAGAAGTGCCTGTTTGGGTCTTCTGTCCATATTTTAATGGGATCATTTGTTTTTCTGTTGTTGTTGTTGAGTTGTACAAGTTTTATATATATATATATATATATATATATATATATATATATATATATATATATATATATATATACATATACATGTATATGTATGTATATATGTATATATATATACACACACACACACACATATATATATATATATATTTTTTTTTTTAGATATTAGCCTCTTATCAGAGGCATTGTTTTCAAATATTTTCTCCCATTCAGTTGGTTTCCTTTTTACTTTGTTGATGGTGTTCTTTGCTGTGTAGAAGCTTTTTAGTTTGATATAGTCACATTCATTAATTTTTGCTCTTATTTCCCTTACCTTTAGGGTCAGGTTCATAAAGTGCTTATTGAGCCCAAGTTCTATAAGTTTAGTGCTGCTGCCTTCTTTTATGCACTTTATAGTTTCAGATCTTATGTGGAGGTCCTTAATCCACTTTGAGTTAATTTTGGTGTATTGTGGCAGTTCACAGTCCAGATTTGTTCTTTTGCATGTGGTTTTCTAATTTTCCCAGCACCATTTACTGAAGAGACTTCCTTTTCCTTGTTGTATATTTCTTGCTCTTTTATTAAAGATTATGTGTCCATATATTTGTGGGTTTATTTCTGGGTTTTTTATTCTGTTCCTTTGGTCTGTAGGTCTGTTTCTCTGCCAAAACCAAGCTGTTTTAATTATTGACAC
Organism: Craseonycteris thonglongyai; assembly: GCA_004027555.1. Classification (NCBI taxonomy): domain Eukaryota; kingdom Metazoa; phylum Chordata; class Mammalia; order Chiroptera; family Craseonycteridae; genus Craseonycteris; species Craseonycteris thonglongyai. Next base: position 14,790 of record PVKE010030747.1, read on the forward strand.
TTTGTAGTATAGACCAGGGGTCTCCAAACTACAGCCTGTGGGCCCGATGTGGCCCGTGAGGCCCTCTCATCCAGCCCGTGGAGACCTTTTTATCCACGGAAAAAATTACGAAAATTTACGTGTATCCTGCCAAGATCAGCCACTTATTTTCTACTTCTGTTCACAGTCAATGAGATAATATAACGCCATCTAGTGGCAGAGTTTTTAAATGGTTTGCTGCTTGTTCAAGACTTGATTATTTTGATCACAGTTTGCCAGTAGCAGTTGACTGCTGCGATGAGGAGGTGTTGGGGTCAGTTAGCGTCTAATTGCGAAACATATTGCACTCTATTTTATTTAGTGATAATTTCCTTCACGTAGTTACTTATCAGTGTGTATAAAGTATTGGGAATGTCGTTAGTTTTACAAGAATTTTCTGAAGATTCTGAAGAGGAAACATTAAAAGCAACAATCTCTCTACCATAAGTGGATATATTTGCAGACTATATTCAGGTAAGTTTAACTTAAGAAATCATAAGAATTTTTAAAAATTGTTTTGGGTCATTTGCAGCTATAATTGCAACAAAATTAGTTTGCATAATCAGGTTTTTTGAGCGATATTGTGCGCAAGACACTTTCAGTTTCACTATTTATTCATGTTGATGTCACTTTATATTAGTGCCCAACAATGGCCAAGAAGAGGAAAAGAAAAATAGATGATGAGTGTCAGCAAGTTCAAGAAGAATGGAGCTTGAAATACTTCTTCATCAAATCCTGCGAGAAAGGATTGTGTGTGATTTGCAACGAAACCATGCCTGTGATGAAAGAATGCGACCTGCGCCGTCATCATCGAAGCAAACATCAGGAGAAAAATGCACAATTGGAGGGTAAAGTCCGTGCCGAAAATTTTTCTAAATTACAAAATCAACTCACATCTCAGAGGACATTTTTCAGTAAATCTTCAAATGAAAATGAATCCTTAACTAAGGCCAGTTATAAAGTTGCCTATGTCTTCGCTAAAAGTGGCAAACCGTTTACAGATGGTGAAGTAGTGAGGAATGTTTGTTAAAGGTGGCTGACGAACTTTGCCCAGAAAAGTCGAAACAATTTAAAAATGTAGTTTGGGGTGCAAATACCATTGCCCGCCATGTTGCAGACATGGGTGAAAACATTGTGACTCAAATAGCAAAAAATGCAAGCAAGTTTTGCCATTTTTCAATTGTAATTGAAGAATAGCTGGACAGCTGTTCCACCTCTCAACTGCTTGTGTTCACTAGAGGTGTGGATGAAGACATGAACATAACACAAGAGCTGGCTTCCCAAATAGCATGTATGTCACTGTTACCAGAGAGGATATATTCAATGAATTGAAAAAATGTATTTGCTGATTATAACTTGGACTGGACTAACCTCAGTTGCCTGACTGTTGATGGAGGAAAGAACAAGAGTGGCTTAGAGAAAGGCTTGGTTGGACAAGTGAAGCAGATGTGTAATGAGAAAAACATTCCACAACCAATGTTTCTGCACTATATTATTCACCAGCAAGCTTTGTGTGCTAAATATGTGAACATTAGCAGTGTACTGAATCCTGTGGTAAAGATGGTGAATTTAATAAGGTCACATGGGCTCAACCATAGAGAGTTCAGAGACATGTTGAAAGATACAGACACAGAATGGCAAGATTTACCGTATTGCACAGCAGTAAGATGGCTAAGTTGTGAGAAAGTTCTGAGCAGAGTATTTGAATTAAGAAAGGAAATAGGTGGCTTCCTGGAAAGTAAAGGCAAGCCACAGCCATTACTGTCTGATGATGAGTGGGTATGGAAATTAGCCTTTGCCGCAGACATAACTAGTCATTTAAAATTTCTGAACCTAAAACTACAAGTAGAGAAAAATCTAGTTTCTGATCTATACACCCACCTAAAGGCCTTCAGATCTAAACTTGTCTTGTTTTTGGAACAAGTACAGGCCAACAACTTGACACACTTTGAGCAGTGCAAGGTCTTAATGGCTGAATCGATAGCTGAGTTCCCCATGTCATTTGCATGTGAGATCATCAAAGACCTCCAGCTACAGTTTCAGGAGCGATTTTATGACTTGGATTCAAAGGCAGAAGAAGTGAAACTGTTTCAAAACCCATTTGAAGCAGATGTGGCCAGTTGCCCAGATGAACTGCAGCTGGAGGTCATTGAGTTGCAAGCAAATGACCTCCTTAGGGACAAGTTCAAAGAAGGACTGGTCGGTTTTTACCAGTTTTTGCCCAAGGAAGACTTTCCTAATGTCAAAACATTTTGCATCCAGGTACCTTTCAATCTGTGGAACAACATACTTGTGTGAACAAACATTTTCAAGAATGAAATACGTGAAGAACAATTTGAGAACAAACTTGTCTGATGATAATCTCAAGTCACTGTTGATGTGAGGGACATCAAATCTAAAGCCAGAAATGTCTGCTATTTTAGCATCCAGGAAACAATTTCACCATTCCCACTAATACAGGTGTTCATGTGTAGTGTATCAATGTGTTATTAAATAATAACTGAATAAAATAATATTCAATAAATAGTTAAAAACAACATCTATGTTTTGATTCTTTTTAATTTGGACCTTAAATGTGTAGTCGGCCCCCAAACTTCTGTTTGATAGTTAATGTGGCCTTCGAGATGAAAAGTTTGGAGACTCCTGGTATAGACTGAAGTCAGGGAGAGTGATGCCTAGCTTTTTTTTTTTTTTGAGAATAGCTTTGGCAATTCGGGGCCTTATGATGTTCCATATGAATCTGATAATTTTTATATCTATTTCTTCAAAGTATGTCTGTGGGATTTTGATGGAATTGCATTAAATCTGTATATTGCTTTGGGTAATATGGCCATTTTAACTACGTTAATTCTTCCAATCCATGAACATAGAATATCCTTCAATTTCTTTGTATCTTTTTCAAATTTTTTAATAGTGTCTTACAGTTTTCCATGTATAAATTCTTCACATTCTTTGCTAAGTTTATTCCTAAATATTTTATTTTTGTTTTGATCTCAAACATTATCGTTTTTCTCATTTCTTTTTCTGAAGTTTCATTGTTTGTGTATTTAAAAGCTGTAGATTATCGTACATTGATTTTATATTCTGCAGCTTTACTATATTCATTTATTATTTCTAACAGTTTTCTGGTAAAGTCTTTCAGGTTTTCTATATAAAGGATCATATCATCTGCAAAAAGTGACATTTTAACTTCTTTGTTTCCAATTTGGATGCCTTTAATTTCTTTTTCCTGACTAATGGCTCTGGCTAGGACTTCCAGCACTATGCTGAATAGAAGTGGTGACAGGGGACATCCCTGTCTCATTCCTGATTTTAGAAGAAAAGTTTTCAGTTTTTCCCCTTCAGTATGACATTTGCTGAAGGTTTCTCATATATGGCCTTTATTATGTTAAGGTATTTTTCTTCTATACCCATTTTATTAAGTGTTTTGATTACAAATGGATGTTGTATCTTGCCGAATGCTTTTTCTGCATTAGTTGATATAATCATATGGTTTTTATCTTTAATTTTGTTTAGGTGGTGTATCACATTGATCAATTTGCATATGTTGAACCATCCCTGTGCCCCTGGGATGAATTCCACTTGATCATGATGTATAATCTTTTTAACACATTGATGTATTGTGTTTGCTAGTATTTTGTTTAGGATTTTCGCATCTGTGTTCTTCAGAGATATTGGTCTATAGGTTTCTTTTTTTGTGATATCTTTGCCAGGCTTTGGTACTAGGGTAATGTTGGCCTCATAGAATGATTTGGGAAGTATTGCCTCTTCTTAAATTTTTTGGAAAAGTTTGAGAAGGATAGGTGTTAGTTTCTCTTTGAATGCCTGGTAAAACTCATTAGTGAGACCATCTGGTCCTGGACTCTTGCTTTTGGAAAGGTTTTGGATGATTGTTTCAATTTCCTTACTGTTGATTAGTTGGTTTAGGTTATCCAGTTCTTCTTGATTTAGTCTAGGTAGAATATATGTTACTAAAAACGTGTCTATCTCCTATAGGTTGCAAAATTTGGTAGTATATAGTCCTTCATAGTATTTTTGTATGATCCTTTGTATTTCTGTGGTATCACTTGTAATTCCCCCTCTTTCATTTCTAATTCGGATTATTTGTGTGTTTTCTTCTTTTCCCTTGGTGAGTCTAGCCAGGGATTTGTCAATTTTATTAACTTTTTTAAAGAAGCAGCTCTTTGTTGCATTAATTATTTCTATTGTTTTTCTATTCTGTATTTCATTTAGTTCTGCTTTAATTTTTATGATTTCCTTCCTTCAGCTGGCTTTGGGTGTTCTTTGTTCTTTTTTTAGTTCTTGAAGATGTGATATTAGGTTATTTACTTGTGATTTTTCTTGTTTCTTCAGAAAGCCTGTAGTGATATAAATTTCACTCTTATTACTGATTTTGCTGCATCCCAGTAATTTTGGTATGGTGTGTTTTCATTGTCATTTGTTTCTATGTGTTTTTTAATTGTTTCTTTTATTTCTTCTTTGATCCAGTCATTTTTTTAATAACATGTTGTTTAATCTCCATGTATATGTGGTTTTTCCTGCTTTCTTTTTGTAGCTAATCTTCAATTTCAAAGCTTTGTGATTGGAGAGTACACTTAGTATGATTTCAATTTTCTTAAATTTGCTGATGCTA
>PVKE010030748.1:0-19456 GCA_004027555.1 Craseonycteris thonglongyai
TGGATTCTGGTTTCTAACTCCAGTGGGAAATTAGGTACTTGCATTTTCAAAGTGTAACATGTAATAACTGTATGACTCCTCTCTCTCTCTCTCTCTACCTCTATCTCTATTTCTATCTCTCTGTCATGTAAATGAAGGAAACAGAAGAATACAAAATTAAACCAAATCTGAAGGAAACACAGAGTGTGTTGATGCATTTCCTAGTTATTATAAGATTATGCCTCACACTCTCGGCTACTTTTGAATGTTTTGCCTAATTTCCTTTGATATGCCTTCCAAGATACAGGGTGATGCTTTATTTTGGGCAAGTCTGGCAGCTTCTTTCAACTGTTCTTTTGCAAGGAACTATCTGAGGACAACCACTAGATTTATTTTTACATCTCACCACAGGACAGAATTCAAATTTCCAGTTGAGTTTTGGACACTCTGATTTAGCAAGTTGTGAAAAATCTCTTGGCCCAGATAAATGTTTGCTAAGAGTATTCCTTTCTCTAAATTAAGAACTTGCTCCTGGAAGCCCAATAATTCATTAAGGTATAAATAGACATAATCACTAATGATATAAAATACGGTGATATACTGAGCATGGAACACACTTTGGGTCTGTCTTATGGTTGACTTTTTATAGCTTTAGTTTTAAAGCAGTTCTTTCATTTCATCTGATGGCTGCCTTTTCTTCAGCTAGCCCTTCATGCAAGCAGGGTACCAGCTGTCATTCATGCTGTCAATGTTGTGGGCTATGGCATCTGTCCCGGTGGCATCAGGGAGAGTACCGCTTCATCTCAGACCAACCTATCAGTTATGAGGTCCCAGGCTTTCCTGTAGAGGCCTGGCTTCATCTGTCACCAGTAGAAAGAGATAGCAAGCACCCTTCAAAGGAGTATTTGCTTCAGCCCTCCCAGGGTACCACAGAGGGGAGTCTCACATTATTCTGTTAGCTGATGAGGTCAAAGCAATGACCTTTTTTTACCAGCTGCCTAAACTCAGGACTTAAATAGTAACTTGATAAAAGGCACAGAGCAGTAGCTCTAAGACTGAAACTCTGGCTTCTCTGCCTTGGGAGCCCATCCCTCCCTGTTCTAGTGACCAGGGACCAGCTTGGCAATCCTAAAGCCATCTCAGCTCTTTAGGTGTCTGACAGAGGGACAGGCCTTCTAGCTTCCATCCCCCTCAACAAAGCCCAGGTGTGACTTCCTTATACTTGAAGCAGGGCCAGGGCCCCCTCTGATTCTTTTATCCGTCACTTGCATTTTATCTTGGTATATCTAGAGAGCTGCCACAAAGTGTTCATGTGCCCTTAGTGTTTTTATTTGTATCATTATCACTGAAACTTTGTTAGTATGTACCTTATTGTCATTGGACTAGGTTTTATTGTGGCTTTTCTATCTGGAGTTTGAACCCTGTTGATAGTAACCTTTTCGTGCCTAATGATGGACAGATCTCTTGGTTGGATTGTTTGTTGATATAATATTAATGTCAATGGATTTAAGAAAAACCTACTTACCTAATAAGTATTTTGGATATTAATTAATTTTATTAGGTTATAGATTAGGGTACCATGTTGTGTTGTATTGGAAGGCACACTATGGATTCATGTTTTGGTTTGCATCTTAGGTCTTCAGTTTATTAGTTATATGTCTCTGAGTCAGTTAGTATGTCAGCATATGAAGTTCCTAGAACCCAATCGGTGGACACTCAATCACTGTTAAATTTCTTTCTTTTTGATGAAAATGAGTGTTTCTGGTGTATGAACATATAAGAATTTCCTAACCTTGATCAGACCGTAGAAATACACCTAGAATTGTGGGATGGGTGAGCTGATTCACTGTCTTCGGGTGAAATCTCTTCGTTGCTGATGGGTGGAGGCCTCCACAGTACCATCATGCCCACCATCAGCTCAGTTCACCTTTGCTAACCTAAGGAGGAGAAGCAGCAGCAAACAGCACATTATCCCTCACTGTGGCTTTCCACCAGGATTTCAAACAAAGGAAAATCTATTTTAAACCATATGTTTGCTCATCTTAAAGAGTTTGATTATAAACTGTGAGAAATCAGGGACCACGAAACAACCATTTTCATTTGCAGTAGGTTCAGGACAGAATTATCTTGGAGTTTGGAGAGGATGTGCTGATGAAAGTGCCACACAGCCAGAGAACACAAAGCCTCTCCGCTTGCCCAGTCAGATGACACGGTCCTTCTTCCACACTTGTAGCACTTGGCACCTGTGGAGGGTATCACCTTGAGCCTAAGGTGTTCTACCCCTGGGGTTTAGGTGCATCTTGCCTGCTAGAGGTCTGCTTAGGCAGGGCTGGGGAGCCTCCTGGGAGACTCTGCATTCGAGGAAAGGGGGCACCAGGCCTTGCAATCTCAATCAGAAATTGGAAGGGAGGGGTGAATCCAAGCGTAGTTTACACTGGGTTTTCTAGTGGTTCATGCTGTAAAGCAGCAGTCCCCAACCTTTTTGGCACCAGGGACCGGTTTAATGGAAGACAGTTTTTGGTGGGTCAGGGGTGCGCATGTGCAGTTCACAGTAGAGGTCGTGTTCCTATGAGAGTCTAATGCCACCACTGATCTGACAGGAGGTGGAGCTCAGGCAGTCATGGGAGCCATGAGAGCGGCTGTAAAGACAGATGAAGCTTCATTTGCTTGCTCACTGGTCTGTGGCCTGGGGGTTGGAGCCCCTGCTCTAAAGACTGGGCAGGAACAGGGAGGGAATGGCAGGGAGGAAGTGTGCGAAGGTTGTGGGTAAACAGGGACTGTTGCTAAAAATGGAAATGGCCGTTTTGCTATAAAAACACCTTAAGGCCGGGGAGCAAAAGTATAAATAAATGGCTTTGGTACCATCAGGACAGCTGCAGTCTAAGGGAAGCCCGGATGGGAAGTGTTCCCCACTGTGCACAGAGCACAACTGCATTTTGCTGCCTCGCTGTCAGCACCGGCAGCAGGAGCACCCATGGGAGCTGAGGTGCTCAGTAGAAGTGGCAACCATTTCTCACAGACGTGGCTTTTCAGCAGGCAACCCAGGAACACGGGCAGGCTTCTTTCCACAATGTAGCAGGCATCAAAGCCCTCATCCTCTGGTACCACAGGAGGTGGCTGGAATATAAGAGAAAAGGGTTTATGCCACATGGTCAAAACATGGGTCTTACCTGTAGGCTCACCTGTGTGTGACTTCCAGAAAGCTGCAGGGAGAACCCAGTGGGGGCTTTGGGGTTGGCATTACAGATGGTGGTCAATCAGATGCATGCTCCTGCCAGCCCCATGTCAGCTCTATGGGCAGGGGTGCTCACCTGGGAAGTGGGAGGTAACGTAGGTCACTTAACTCTCTGTTTTGACAAGGCAACTGTGTTAGTGGGTAAGAATGGAGTCTTCTTGGGAGCTGCTGGGAGATGAGCAAGCAAAAAACAACTTGCTGCATCATGTAATCATTTAGTTGCATTTTTTTCTTTTTTTCCAGCTGTATTGAGGTATAGTTGACAAATAAAATTGTAAGACGTTTAAAGTGTACAACGTGGTGATTTGTGATATGTACACATTATGCATGTAATCCGCACACTGAGTTAATTAACACATCCAACACCTCATGTATTTACCACTTTTACTCATAATTTTTTGGTGAGAACATTCAAGCTTTACTCTTGGGAAATTGTAGTTATACAATACAGTGTTATCAACTATAGCCATCACATGATGCATTACATCCTCAGAATGTATTCATCTTATAACTGAAAGTTTATACCCTTTTACTAACCTCTCCCTATTTCTCCCAGCCCCCAAACCCTGACAATCACTTTTCACTTTTCAACTTTTTTTCTATGAGTTTGACTTTTTTTGTTGCTGTTAGATTCCACATATAAGTGATACTATGTGGTGTTTATCTTTCTTCATCTGGCTCATTTCATTTAGTATAATGGCTTCAAGGTCCATCCATGTGGTCACAAATGGTAGGATTTCTTTAAGTGGAGATTAAAGTAATCACAGGATCAGTATTTCTAAGCCTTGAACAATGCACAGAACTCTGAACTGTGTTGCTTGAATATACATACACATGAACTGCACCGAACCTACATGTGATCATACTTCTAAATAGCCATAAAGCAAAAATTGTACAACAAAGAACTAAAAAGACCTCCATATTAATAGAATTCAAATGAACCATATTGATTAATGGGATGAATGATTTTGTTTTGCTTAAATTAAAATCACCACACAAGGTAAAAATGTGGTGCACATGGGACCACACAGGGGTTTGGGGTTCAGATAGCTCTAAATGCATGTGCTGGGGGTGGCTCCAACTTTGCCCCAACTCTTATGCATTTAACTGCTGAGAGCAGTATCATTCCATGGCTACCTGTCCTTAACTGGCTTAAACCCAGGAGAACTCTTTTCATTGGCACTTGCCTGGAAGATGCTGCAAACCCTGAGACAACTTGCTTGTCCTTCCAACACCTGAAAATCTGTCAGGTGACAGACTGTGGCAAGAGGCAAGTTATCTATGAGAGTCCAGAATTCTGCAAACGAGTGATTGGCCGATGTTTTCCATCAGCTTGTCTGGCTTTCTAAGGTTACCTCACAGCATAGCTTTTTCCGAAGATCTCTGAGAGAAAAGCGTCTGCTCAGGAAGTCTCGTGTCTGCCTTGTGCGCTGGGCTTGGAGGACAGGGATGAGGGAAGGAGGAGTTGTGGCTTCACTCTGCTCACACAGAATTCACCCCAGGGCCGCTGATTCAGGGCGGATGTGTTGTGAGGTGCTTGTTTATGACTTGTCGTGCTCAGGGTTTGCAAAGAATTTCACCATCTCCTCTTTCTGATGCTCCTGTCACACGGAGCAGAAGATCTGGGCTCATCCCAAACCCTTTTAAGGGTGTGCACAGTGGTCCACTTTCAGGGCTAGAACAGCTCTTTTTCACTCTTGCTCTCAGTCTCTTCTTGGAGGAAGACCAGAGTCTGTATCAGAGGACGGTTCTGAGATCCTGGCTCTGAACGTGTGTCCAGCTGAGCAGGCTGCTGAGCCCGCTTATGTTTTGGCTTCAGTTCTGTCTGTGGAGGTTCTGTGAGCTTCAGGGACCACTGGCTTGAGGTGCCCACCCCATGGCTGTTTGCCTCCCTGCCCTACTTGTTCTCTGTCTGTCTGTCTCTCTCTCTCTCTTCAAGTCTTCTGTCTGAGTGACAACAGTTTAGTGACAATATTGTCATTTCCCACCACAGCCACCACCTCTGGCTGCTCCTTCATTTTCTCTGCAGAGCAGTTTCCTCTTCTCTTTGTTTTTCTCTTTCTTGACTCTTCGTCCATGTTTTTCTTCTCTTGAGTTCTCCTTGTATCATTGGTCAGAATGGTCCTTTCACTCCCCCCACCATGGTGGCTGACAAGCCTGACAAGTCAGGGATGATTCGGGGCCCTCACCTCTTAACTCAGAACAGCACAAGAAGTGGACAAGCTGCAACGCTGGCTGTTTCTGAGCTCTGGGAAGCTCTGCAGGGCACGGGTGCCCCCATCTTCCAAAGGGAGCTTTTCCCTTGACACTTGTTCAAATTCAGGCCCACAGAGTCGCAGCACGGGTCCTGGAGGTCGGGGGCAGACACCACCCAAAAGCACTGTCTTCTCTCTCGGACGCCCTTCATTCTCAATTCCTTACATTTGCAGAACTCTCCTCCAGCAACTGCAGAAGCTTCAGACCTTGGTGATGGGCAAGATGTCTCGCACCTGCAAGTTGGCTGGCACGCAGACTGGCACCTGCCTCATGGTGAGTTGCCTGTCCCGCCCACTCCCCAGTCCTCAGCTGCTCCGCACTTGCCAGGTCCAAGGGCCGTGGGGTTGGAGGAGCCATGCAGCTCGCCCTGCGGCCGTCTCTATGACAGGCCTGTGGGTGCAGTCTGCTGGCCTGCTAGCGGGGTGTCGGTTGCCCTGGGCCTCCCGGATGTTGCTGGTCTACAGGTTTGCTCTGTGGTCTTGGACTTGACAGCTCCCTGTGTTCTCCCCTCTCCCTGCAGGTCGTTGTGTTATGCTTTGCTGTGGCGTTTGGAAGCTTCTTCCAGGGCTATGGGCCCTACCCTTCTGCCACCAAGATGGCTCTGCCCAGCCAGCATTCCATGCCGGAGCCCTACACCTCCTCCGTGGGTAAGACCACGCTCAGCAGCTGGGGGAGAGTCTTGTTTCATTTCTCTGGAGCTTTCTAAAAACTCAGCATTCTGAAGGGACTCTTATGTGAAAGTCTAACTTTTAACCCATTTCCCATTTTCCCTGAGAATACTCGCCGTCGGCGCTTGTGGTTACAGCTTTTACCCCGAGATAACTCGCGAATTACAGTCCTAACTTTATTTTTCAAAGTTTACCATGAGCTATCTCACTTTTATTATTAGTTTGCATCACTCTAGTATAGCCATAGTCTTTGGAAACAGATGACATAATTCTATTTATAGTTTGCAAACTTTTGTCATGTTTTTAGGGAATTCCTGTGTTTCTTTTTTCTTTTTCTTTTTTTTATTGTTTTTGACAGAGAGAGAGAGACAGAGACAGAGAGAGAGACAGAGAGACAGAGAGACAGAGAGACAGAGAGACAGAGAGACAGAGACAGAGAGAGAACTGAACTGGGGGCACTCCCCAGTTCAGCGTATGGGTCCGCATGGGCCGGGTCCGGGATTCGATCCTCGGTCCCCGGGGCTGCAAAGTGAGCGCTTAACCCACTGAGCCATCCCGGCTTCCCAAATCCCTGTGTTTCTACTCCATGCAGTAGCATCATACATATGTATCATAGTAAGAGTTTATAGAATGGAGTTAAAGAATCAGTCCGTCTTACACAACATTATGCCCGAGGTTTAGAGAATTTGGAGGCTCCGATGTTAGATAAGATGTATATGGTAGTCTCACCAAGATCATGGATCTCTTTGAAATATTTGGGAAATGCAGAGGTGGTACATAGGGATCCTGATCCCAACACTAATACATAGATGCCCTAGAAGACCAAATGGGGAAAGGGGGTAAGGTTATTTTGCAGTTCTGAAAGGTCTGTGTTCTTTACCAGGCAAGATCCCTGTCCTGTAAATGACAGAAATGCTAGTGTTGCAACCAAATACTTTTCAATGGTCTCTTGAGAAATTCCTCTTTTTTTTTTTCCTCCCCTGAAGGACAGTATCTCTAAACTTAAATGGAAGCCAATGAGAGCCTAGTTTCTATGCTGTGGAAAATCGCTACAGAGCCATCTAGCAATGTAATATCCTATAAAACAAAAGTGACTGTCCCCACCATCGTTTGATTTATGGTTTCGGCTTTGTGTCTTCACTCCAATTTCTAAATGGAAATGCAGTTTGCTGCCCTGGTACCTTCTCTCCATGCAAGACCTACTCATTGGGCATGCTTATTTTAGCTGGGTCTGGACATCTCTCATTCCCCATGAATTGTTTCCCCCAGATGGCTTGGGCTGAGCAAGGAGGGGAGTTATATTTTCAGAGCAGCAGGGGTGGCAGTTTGCTTCTGGTTTATTTGCTTTTCTATTGTTCTTCCAGCTCTGTGTAATTGGTACAATCTTTCAATGCACAAAACTCTCAAACCCCGAAGCCTTTATAAAAAGCCAACTCTAGGTGGTTTCCTTAGTCCTGGGCAATGAGAAGCCACAAATGGTCATCTGCTCCCACCCCTGGGCATTGAGTGAGGGGATGTGGTGTGTCCCTGTGGTCTCCCTGACACGTGTCACTTGGCTCTGTCCTCAGTGAGGTCCAGGAACCTGCTGATCTATGAGGAGCACTCTGCCCGGGAGGAGCCGGCCGGCCCGACCTCGACCGGGGAGCTTGGGCGCTGGGACAGAGGCTCCTCGCTGCTCAGGCCGTTGGGGCTGGAGTCCAGGCCAGACGTGGAGCTTCCCCATTTCATCCTCTCGAACGAGACCAGCCTGGAGAAGTCAGTGCTGTTGGAGCTGCAGCAGCATTTGTGAGTCAAATGGACACAGGTTCCGCTCCTCAAGTGCATGGAGGATGGGGTGTGAGTCAGCAACGGGGCTGTGGGGCGGGGACCCCTCTACAGGCTGAGTCCAGGCCCTTGGCTCTTTCAGGGCCTGTTTCCAGGTCCCAGGACTTGGGAGAGTCTGTTCTTGCCAACAGCTGCCCTGAGCAGAGATGGGGAAAGACCCCCCTCTAGGCCTGTGTCCTGGGGGAGCTTAGCAGGGCTGGCTCCAAGAAGCAGGGCAAGACCTGGAAGCCTTCCTCATGCTCTTCCTCCTCCCTTCAAAGCCATATCAGTGAACACAGCCAGTCGCAGCGGTGTGCGGGCTGTGCGGATACAGCCTCCAGGCACCTCCGCTAGCTTCCTTCCAACCAGAGATGCACATACAGGATGAGGCCTCATGTCGGTACACGGTGTTATGATTTCTGTGTAAGCATGCGCTAATTCTCATTAGATAATTATATACTTGTAGCGAGGGCCACGGTGCATGTACCTGTTTCCACAGTGAGAACAACGTGACTGCCAGGTATCGTGTTCGTGCGAGGCCCGGTGCCTGGGAATGCCAGCCAGCAGGGCAAGGGGGCCTCACTGTGTTCACACTCCTGGTTGTGCGTGGTATGGCTGGCAGTGTAGCTGCAGTCTGCCCCCCAGGACTAATGCTATTCCAGTTCTCCAGCTTTCTTCTCCTCATGCCTTGGGGAAGGTTCATAACGACATACACGTTTACATGTGTGCGTTATCCATGCATATTTAACATGGACTAGCACTTCTCATTTTAAGCCCTAGGCAAACATGATAGATAAATCCCTTTAAAAACTTTAACAGGGTAGGCGTTATTATTATCCCCATTATAGAGAAGTGCAGGCTGCCACTGGGAGCTGTAGAAGAGTTAGCCGCTTGGTTACTTGGCTCATGACACACGTCGTCTCCCCTCTTGGCTGAGCTATTCAAGGCCCTATTGAAATCCCGCTCTCTGTGATGTTCCCTGGATACCAAAGTGCATGCATGCCTCCTCCAAACGCCTAAGGCACTTCTAGGCTACTACATGATTGAACAACACATTTACTTTCTGTTACATATTTGTTGTTATTTCAAGTTAGTTTTTTGGGGGTGGGGGGTGGGGAGGTTCTTTTTCTGGATTATTAGCTGTTCCAGACCAGGGCTCAGTCTTTATCATTTTATTTTTTTCTTCCTAGAATCTACCATAGGGCTAACCATCCTGAATAAATACAGGAATTTAAAGCAATGTATGACAAATCAGTATGAAACCACCATGTTTGTTGTGTGGGTTAGGATGTCCCTCTTGGGAGGGGTTAAAGGTGGGAATGTGGACACGTGGGTAGGCTGGCTGCAACGTACTCTGGAAACAGAATTGCTACTCAGTGGGAAGGGACGGAACCAGGCTCGGGCCGGCCCGCGGAGTTGCCGGGAAGGAGTGACTGTGTTGTACTGTAAGTGTGACAAAGTGGGCGGCAGTTCATTTTCCTTTTGGTGCCTTCACAGGGTCAGCGCCAAACTGGAGGGGAACGAAACCCTAAAAGTCGTGGAACTGGACAGAAGAGTGAATGCCACCTTCTAACGGGCATCCTTGGCACCCTGCTTTTTTCTCTTCACTGCTTTTGGTTCCCAAACCATCTTTGCCGTAAGCTTTTCCTTGTTCCCACCTGGTCCAGTTGAAGACTCAGGAGCAGTGGTGGCTCCGGATTGGGGCAGCTTGGGACTTGCACCTGCGGTGAGCACACACCTGCCCCTCCCTGTAGCAGGGAGCTCCCCTTTTCCCTTACTGCCATAGGAAATTATTTTAGTGCCAAAAGGATACTGCCTGACTCTCCCCTGGGGGGTGTCACCACCCCCTTGAAGAAGCAATGACTCGTTCGTTTGAGACCCCGGACTCCAACTACAGAAATAACCAGGATGCCCGTTGGGATCTGGCAAAGCACTGACTGGTGTTGTGCCTTCCTCAGCTGGGGTCTCTGGTGTGCCCTCCCTCATCAGCCCTGGAAGTGCCAGGGGGCCGGTGAGCGCCCCCTGCCACCCTGCCCTGCCCTGCCCGCCAGCCCTCACTGACTGTCATCCAGCACTGGAGCGACGGTCCCCCCTTCATATTCTCAGGCCGCACGTGCAATGCCTGACAGAATCAGGCTTTTCCACTCCAGGCAAACCTGCCCTGTCTCGTCGCTTGTAGGACTGTTCCATGACATGTATCCCCACACACCCATAGTGCCGCCTCCCTGGCTTCTCCTCCCCATTTGTAAATAGTATTTATTAGCTTTTTGAGACTTCCCACCAGCAGCCACACTGAAGGGGTCTGACGCCTCCATCAAAGATACCAAAGTCTTCAGCCGGCCTTTGGCTCTAGGAGGGCAGCCTAGGCTCTGGGATCCCCAATCCTCCAGACCAGGTTCCATTTCCTTTTCGTCTTGTTCTTACTGGAGGCCTGTCACCATAGCTGGGAAATCCCTGTAAGCTCGTGCCCTTCCATAGAGCGAATTCCAAGGGGAAGATGCAGCGATGCCCTGCTCAGGCCTGCGGTTCTGGCCCGAGGCTTGTTCTGCCCTGTGCCCATAACAGAGAAGGGAAGGTCTGTCCCTGACAACAGGCATTTCGAATGACCTTGCCAGCTTGTCCCGCCACACCTGCTCCTGACCTGTCCCTCCTCCTCCCACCACACCTTGCTTTACCCTCCTTTTCTGCCTCGACACAGTGGGTGGGCCTGAGGTCTATCCTGGGGTTGGAATAGGTGACATTTGTGTATCCACGGTCTTACCTTTTATAGTCAGTTTGGTTACTTTGCAGCTTACCCAAAGAGACATAACCTAACCCCTCAACCTACTTTTTATTTTGTAATGATTAAAGTAACTTTTGTAGTTTAAGAAGAAATCTTTCCTCTTTCATACAGATAAGAAATGGAGATTGCCTTTTTATTGTATAATGTAGAAGATTCCCCTTAAGTGTTTTCCCTAGCTTGTAAAAGATTTTGTATACAAAGTCTGCTTATATTTTGTATTTTATTTTTAGTAGTAGCTGAAGGGCCTTTAGCTTTAACTCCAGCCTCTCTCTCGCTCTCTCGCTCTTTCTCTCGCTCTTTTTCTCTCTCTTTATCTCTCTCTCTCTCTCTCTCTCTCTCTCTCTCTCTCTTTCTCTCTCTCTCTCTGTCTCTCTCTCTGTCTCCTGTACATTGTCATTGGAACCTGCACTTAAGAGGGGTTAAGCCCACACCTGGGCCTTCCATTTCATATCCAGATTGGGTGTTATCAGCATTGGCGATCATACCTCATAAGTAGACGTGTGTTTTGTCTGCCCAGGTACTTTGGGGAAGAATCACTGTTAGTGATTCTTCTCTCTCCCTACTGTGAGGGAGAGAGTTCCAGGTTAGGAGATGGCCAAGTTCATGTTCTCAGCCATGTGTGACAGCTGGATTGGGACTGCGGTGGTCTGGCAGCCCTGACAGTCCTCACTGTCCCTTATACTGTGCTGGGAGCCCTGACATCATCTGGGCCGTGTGGAAACAGGGGTTGCTAGCCTGCCCCCTGCCCCTGCTTCTCTCTGCTCCCTTCTCTCCTCTTCTGCTCTAGGTCCTCTGGGGCCTGGCTAGAGTCTAGTAGCCATGAGCCATGTCTGCCCCAGCCTTCTGTTTAAAATGTCATGTAATTATAGGCATAGGCAGACAGTGAGGGCCTAAGGAGGTAAAACGATAGGATTCACTCAACTAGTATTTGGACAACATGATAGGAAAGGTTTCATGCTTAAGAGCAGAAGTGTGCGAATGAGTTAGCCTCCCCTCTGGCCGCACCAGAACCAGGTCACATTTTTAAGGCTTCTGGATTAGCCAGAGTGGAAAACCCGCTCCTCTGATGAGGAGAGAAAGGGCTGCAAACTAATAGCCCCAGTCCTTGGGGCCTTGAGGATTTGTTTCTCCCCTACCAGTGACCCTTGCTTGCTGTCTGTCTCTCTAGACGTCCAGACAGCGGGGTTTTCTCTCTGGGAAACCATTCTCCCAGAACTGAATCTGTATCTAGAGACATAAGACATTAGCCTGAAAGCTCAAATGGCCATTTAAGGGGGGTTCCAAGAAGTAATATTGGTGCTGTGTTGAGAAAAACCTCTGCCCCCACCCCACCCTACTTGGGTGAGTAAAAGAAACTGTAGTTATCCCTTTAGGACAATGTGATAGGGTCAAGAGGACACAGAAGGGTTGGATAATAGCAGACAGTTTCCAAATAGTGGATGCACGCATATTTTCGGTCCAGGGTTAAGCCCAGAATATCAGGGGTTCTGTTTCCCCATCAGAGCCATCCCACCGACTGGTCATGATAGCTGGTGAGCCCTGACAATTTCAAACAGTGACAGGCATTGCCCTTTGAATTTCAGTTTTGAAACATCTGAGACTATTAGCGCAACCAGAGAATATATTAATTGTAAATACATTAATTTTTTGACATGCAAGTGCGTTTCCCCCTTCCCTTTCTTTAATGACTCAAGTGAAGATGTCTTGTAAAAATTCAGAGAACAAGTACAAGTACTTTTTTACTGGATGAGACCAGAGTAACCCAGACCACCCCCTCCCCCGTCGCACCCCAATGCAGTTCTTTTCACAGCTCTCGACTTTGCACTTGGAAATGGACACTGAACATGAAAGGCTTCAGTGCCAGTTTTAGGAAGGAATTCCTGTAAAGTGTTGGGACTCTGGAGCCCAGCTCACATAAAGAGAGTGTTACGTAAAAATCTGACAGCTGAACAAGGTTGCTCCTTTAGGGCACACAGTGGGGGTGAGGTTTGGCATGAATGCAGGCAAAATGAGAGAACCTTTTTGTTTAGATAAATGATTTCGCTCTGCACACCTAATTGGAGGATTGTGAAAGGAGCTTTAAGCTCAACTTATTTACAAACCAACTATAAATTTACCATGCTTTTTTTCATTCCTGAGCCTCTCAGGTTAGCCTGA
Organism: Craseonycteris thonglongyai; assembly: GCA_004027555.1. Lineage (NCBI taxonomy): Eukaryota > Metazoa > Chordata > Mammalia > Chiroptera > Craseonycteridae > Craseonycteris > Craseonycteris thonglongyai. Next base: position 12,881 of record PVKE010030748.1, read on the forward strand.
ATGCCAACAGAGGGCTATGGCTCTCACGTGCCTATACCGTCGGCACATTGCATTGATGCATCTTTATTCTGGCAGTGAGTCAGTGTCCAGAATTTTTGTCACAAGTGTTTTATTAAAAAGTTTCAGCACTTCATGGTTCCTTCCTCCTATGCCCTCAGACCCATGAAAACCACCACAACAGAATCTGAGGCCTCTGACCACACCTGTCGTGTGAGGTGTAGACTTGAGCATGATGTACAAATGGAGACTCCTGCTGAGGAGACAGCCCGTCTGTGCTGGCCTTGCGAACGCGGGGAGACTAGAGGTGGAGGACAAGGTGTTCAGCCCTTCCCCTCACCTGCCACGAGGAACTCATTTGGCTCTGTTGAATTCAGTCTTTGAGAAACAGTTCTTGAAGATGTCAGCATGCCTGCTTGCAGTGTGGGCAGGGCCTGTGGAACCATTAGCAGGTAGTGCCCCAGTGAGAGTCATTTTATTAGAATGCTTCTCAGCTGAGACAATTCGGACACATGTGATAGGGTGAGCACCCCCTGGCAGGGCAATTAGAAGAGAGAGCAAGAGGCTGTAAAATGGGGCCCATGAAAGAGCTAGAGACATATTTCAGGTTTTCTATTGGTTCAATTGTTCATTTGTTCATTCATGCATGCATTCCTGGGGAACAGTGCTGCATGAGGTCCTGGGGGAAAAGGAGGCTGAGGAAGTATCATTAATCAGTAGGTCCTCAAAAGACACAAGTGCTAGGTCAGACTCTCTGTCTCTCTTATTCTCTCTCTGTCTCTGTCTCTTTCTCGCCCCCTTTCAGGTATATGCCCTCCCCAACACACACACATTCCTACCTTGTCTTAGACACCTTTCCATGCCTTACATGTGGCTTACATATGAATCCAGGATGACTGAGGACTCCCTTGTCCCAGGATACTTTATGCACAGTAGCCTTGTAGTATTAGATCAAAGTGGGTGTGAGAGAAATAACTTCTCGAAGCTCAACAATAGTTTCCTAAAAGTGAGCGAGGATTAGATTTGTACATCAGGGGAAAAGAAACAGAGTTATGTCCATTAGGAAAATCCCATTTTGTGGTGGTGTAATCACATCAAAAAATGGCCAGCCAGGATTAAAGGTATAAATCCTCCTACCAGAACATTCTCTCCATGCAAAGGAACCTGGCCCATCTGGGGATTAATACTCGATGCCCCCATGGCCGAAGCATCAACCCTTACCATAGGAAATAGCCACGTGCTTCCTTTTGTCCTTTTGGACAACACAAAATTCAGGAAAGCTTTATTTTGTCTTAGTTTTAAGAAGAAAGGGGAAAATTTTTTTGAGCACTTACCAAGTTCTGGGTACTCTGCCAAGTAAGTTTTAAATCTTTTCATTTTATTGATAGAGAAAACAAGAGCAACTAGTTACCCTGAGATGGATAAACAGCTAAGTGACATGGGAAGTGCAACAGGTTGTGGATTTGGTTGAGAAAATTCCCTTCTGTGAACATACTGCCAACTTTTAAGTTCTCTGGACAGGAAACTGCCTGCTCCCTGCACTGGTCCAGCTGAGCAATGTTCAGGTCTTTGCCTCATGCTGAGATGCCCTCTGGGTATGTTCATCTCTTGTCATTTTCACCCAACCTTCTGTGAGCTCCAACTAGCAGGCTTTGCATCCTGGAAAAGAAAAACCAGAGGTTTTAGCTTTGTTTCATTGCTCCTCTCCTTTGCTCACCAGCTGGGTGAGAACATGAACTTTTGGCATCGTGGACCCAAGGCCTCCACTGCTTAGAAAATCTCTATTTTGGATAAAATGCTTTATGATTCTGTGGAAAACACCAGCACTCCTTGCAAATTGGGAGTGCCCCTTTTTAAACAGTGCTGAGCAGACCCTGGCCTATGATCAACCAGGAGCTTTAATGTCTATGCTGACAGCTGGGCTTTCCTCTCTCCTGTGACAGGCTGTGTAGTCCAGCGGTGTTTAAGACTAAATACATTGTGAGTCTATTATCTATTGTGTTGTGCTGTGTTTTTTTTCTTTAATGGCTTTTTATGGTTTATCATAGCTAAGTAAATACCAAAATAAATAAATAAATAAACAAATGCTTTGTAACCTGTACTTAGTTTTGGGGAAAATGAATTGAAATTGTTATGCTTTTGTATTTCCATTTCTTGCTAATAAAAATATTGTTTTCTTAAATAGTAAAATGTTGTCCAGTTTTTACAACCTTGGCAACGTACTTTTAAAAGTGTGTCACTTTTCTTATGAGTATGGGTCTGTGTTATGTATGCACGACTAAATCATTCTTTTCTGACCACCTATTTGAACTGAAAGAAGCTTCCATCCAGCCAGCAATTGGAATTGTATCTAATGCTGAACCAAAGGTCTATTTGGAGGGATATTGAGAAATGTAATTGTTTTTTCAGTCAGTTCCAAGAAGAAAAGCAGGATTCTCTAGGGACATCTGCCATCTGAGTGCAATTTTCATTGTCTCCTGTAACTATTCCCTAAGTAGATTTCAGAACTCTGTGGGTTGGAATATGCTTTCTCCATTTCAGATGCTTGAGAATGAGGGTATGGACTTCAGCCAGAGAAGGGCCCTTCTTCATAGGAGCAGCTGCAGAGGACGCCTAATGTTTCAGAAATCCTGATGAAATTGTTGATAAAGGTCAATGTACTCAAGCAAAATCACCTTCATTCCATTGCAATCTCAGAGAAGTGGGGCTTCATTTAGCCTCAAAAAGAGTACCCAGGATGTTAGAGACTGAAGCCAAGGACATGCTCCCCAGGATTATTGCAAAGCAGATGGCAAGTTCAGTTTCCTGATGGGTGCCTGAGAGGTTCCATGTGCTTGGGCTGTTTCAAAGAAAAGTATACCCCCAAAGGAAAATAAAATGGAAATTTAAAACCACCTACATATTTAGATACCACCAGGACGGAAAAGGTGCCTTCCATTCTCCAAATGATTTCTTTCTTGGCTTTGTTACCATTTAAATGCATTCAGTAGTTGATATAGCTTATTACCATGGTTTGAGGTAGTTTACATTGTAAATGAATGCAGAAAAGAAAATACAGCTGAAATGGTATTTGGAGTACTGTACACATAATTCTACGTCATATTACCTGCAGGACTGTACTTAACGGGAGTTAAGAGTTGAGGTAGGAGGGCTGTTATAGGGAAAGTGCCTCAGAGTTAGGGACTGCATGTGTCCCTAACATAACAGGGAAAAGAAACAGTGCTATTGGAACCAACAACAAACATTTTCTGCAATGCACTCAAAAGAAAATTATTTCAGTGATGTTCAACATAGCTAAAAAAATTAGAGTAATAAAAAACTTGTATTGAAAAATAGCAGTGTCTTGTTCTGTCTATTCTGCCATTTTTCCATCTGCTAGCATTTCAGTTTTATCTAGCATTTATCTCTGTATTTCTAAATTATATGTTTATGCTGCTAATACTTGATGTATCAATTTTAGACATTTACTATTAGTTCTTATAGCTTATAAGAATTTGATCACATCTAATGTGCCCCCTGCACACACTTATCTCTCCCCATTTTCTCTCCATCTGGTTTCTCTTATATTGTCAGCCCTCCTCAAAGAGCTGAATGGCTATTGATGTCCATTCACATGCATCAAAGAACATTAATAATGTACAATAATTAGTTATCCTAAATTTGAGTGTCAGGGTAAATGGATGTTCATTTTCCTTTAGGCCTAGTGTTCTTCAAATTGGAAGTCAAGGGTTTGGGAAATCAACTTAGTGTGTTTTGACCAACAGTTTGAAAAAGAAAGAATGAAATGGGAGAGGAGGGGAGGGAAAGGGTGAGATGGGATGGAATAGCATTTCACAGAATAAAATAGAAAATATCAGAACACATCAAGTGGAGGTTAACACTTTTTCATGTATCTTTAATTTTAGTCCAGTGTGTATGTGTGTGTGTATATATTACACGCACACACACACACACACACACACACAAATCCTGTTCTGTGTCAGTTTAAAAGTTATGTCTATCTAAGAGCCACAATAAAAAGTTTAAAATTCTCAATAAATAAAAAATAAAAGCATGCATGAACTGACTGAGCTGTCTGTATAGACATAAATAGAATGATAAGTTAGTGTTTTATGTTAGTGTTCCCAAAAGGTAGTATGTGCATATCTGGGGCCATTCAGCTTCTCCATAAGAGAAGGTTTCAATATTCTGACTGAGGAATGTGACTGTGGGCAGGTGTTCTGGGACCAGGGTGAGTACCAGCACCAGGGAGAGCCTCCTCATGAGTGTGTAGTTCACTAAACCCTCCGCTTTTTGCCCTATGGCTCACCTCTGCTCTCTTCTGTCTCTGCTGGCTTATGCTATGTTCTATTTGCATTATCTTGACCAAAGAACCAACAAGAACTGTCTAGATGATTCAGCATTTGCTCTCACCCCACTATTGGACTAGCAGTGGGTGAGTCTCTCTCTCGTCTGCCTAAACCCCATCTCCCTCTGATGCTATTTTAATTGATCTAGAGCTGCCTGAATTTTTGCACAAAGGTAGATTTAGCTCTATATGTCTAAAAGAGTACATGTTATTAACAATTAAGACGTAGAACTTTTAAAAATACTTTCTCATTGTTTTTGAGAGAAGGTGGAGGTGGGGGAGGGCCCAGAGTAGTCTCCATAGTTATATATCATGAGTTGTGACAGTTTCATTCCACACAGTGGATGTGGGGCTGTGGGGGCAGGAACCCAGCCAGGGTCCTCCTACATAGGAGGCAAAAACCTGTGCCCCTGATCCATCCCGGGGGTTACCAGTTGCCCTGCACTTCAGCATATAGGTTTGCACAGGCCGGGTTGGGGAATAAAACCCTGGACGACACAATTACAAGGCAAGTACCCAACCATTGAGCTGTCCCAGGATCCCAAGACCTAGAATATTCAACACAAATTTAAAAACAATTTTCAAGTTGGGGTCAAAAATATATTAGAAGCTGAAAGTGTCATGGGTTAAAAGGGTGAGCGTGGGGTGGGAGATAATATAGCAAAGAGGACACCTCTCTCCAGAACTTCAGGGCACTTTGCTACCTTGTGGAAGCTCCACTCTCTCTGCCTTCCCTGGGTACCTGGTTGTGGCAGCTATTTAGACAAAAGTAAGAGGGTAAATGGGTGGTAGCAAAAACTGCAGAGTACTTGGTATATGAAATACTTATTTTTAGGTCCAAAACCTTAACTTTCCAATAATAGATCAAGGGAGCTCTGGCTTGGTGATAGATCTGGAAGTTGGATTGTTATTGTTGTGAAATGAGTGCAACATTAGAATCTGCCTACCAGCATAGGAAGAAGAGTACACTCTACTCAGAGTTAATTGATTCACATATGTAATATTCAATTCAGTTCTGGGTACCACATTTTGAAATACAGATCTAAACCTTCTTAGGTATTGGCAAACTTTTTATAAAAACAGGTCTATTTTTCACCAATAATCTAAGTGTTCCTATTTCCTAATACACCAATGCGTGTTGCTCTCTGATTTTTGCCAGTCTGAGGAGTATAAAATGACATCTTGTGGTGGTTATTGTTTGAATCAAGACACATCCTTTTTATTCCTTGAAATCATACCATTTTTACTCTTTTCATGCATATTTAACTTAGACATTGAAAATTAGTGTATTTACTCTCTGAACAACTTATGGATGCCTTAATTCTAAGCAGCTCTCCCATTTTCATGCAATTTCTGTGCAATATTTTGGTTGTGCTATCAAGACATATTTGCAAATATCTGTGAATTTTTCTACTTATTTAAATGTATTTGTAACCCCCAAATCCATATGCACTGCATTTTCATAGCAATCCATGGACTTGCGCAGAGCAGCAAAAAATAGAGTCATTTGATGCACATGTTCTCCGCTATGGTCGAACAAGGTGACACTCTGCCTTCTTGTTTCAGCTCTTATATTCTAAGCAAGTGTTCTCTTTGTCATCTATTTAGTGCCATGTTTTATCCATTTTTGTGCTTTTTGTTAGTGATCTTGTTGCTTAAAATGGCCCCAAACATAATGGTAAAGTTCTGTCTAGGATCCCTACATGCAGAAAGGCTATGATGTGATTTTAGAGAAAATATATGTTAGATACGCTTCATTCAGGTATGAGCTACAGCGCTGTTGGCTGCAAGTGCAGTGCTAATAAACAGTAAGCAACACAGTGCATCCAGAAAAGGGAGAAAATCCCAATAGGTCGATGAAGCTCCTCTGGAAAGTGTTAAAATTAACATGTATGATGAGTAATGAAGCCATAGAAAAGATGAAAAATCAGCTAAATTTCTGAATTCGTGAGGTGAGAATTGATTTTTAAAAAGCATAGGAGACAGCATTGTTATAAAGATGAGAACCGAAGGAATTTATAATTGCATTACTCAGGGTCAGAAAAATGTTAAACCTCAGTGAGCGCTGACTGGCGCACATGTTTCAAGAATGGTTTGGTGGTTACCAGGATAGGGGGGAGGAGCGGGGGGACAGTTGTGGGGGGAGGTGGGAGTGGGCACTAGATATAAGGTGATGGAAGGGGAACTGATACTGAGTGATGGGCACATAATACGATGCATGAATGATGTGA
>PVKE010030749.1:0-19439 GCA_004027555.1 Craseonycteris thonglongyai
TTTCATTCAAACTGCTTTTTGTGTGTTTTGGGGCCAGTCTATGAGGTATCCCACTCTGTCTTCACAATCTCTTCTAGGGAGAGATGGCCTCGAGGGCCTTTATCCATCTCCCCTGTTGAAATTGCTGTCCAAACAGGCTTTCAAATGGTTTCTTATACTTCACTGTAAGTTTCTCACTCCCATTTTATGGTATGTTTCTAAGTATAATGAAAAGCTTTGCTTATGGAAATGGAATCTCAGGCACTTAAAGAAAAAAGAGGAGAATATGTTTGGGGTAAAATAATACTTTTCAAAGTCCCCTAAAACCACTCAAAGAATGTAGCTACCCTATTATATTACTGTTACTCCCCAGATGTCTTCAAGGAGCATACACTCTAGTGTTATGATTGATGATGTGAAGTAATTGTCAAACCCATTGACGTATAATTATTAACCTTTGGGCTACCGGCTACCATGCAGAAGGAGCCAGAGAAAGAGAGTGTGGTCAAGGTATGCTAGAGAAAAAGCCCACCTCATTTTGAAGGAAATTAAGAAAGAAATTTAGAAACTGAATACTGAACAGGCTTGTAACAAATTTTGTTCCAACTCTTTCTACTCCCTTATGTAGCAAGTTCTTTAGCCTCCCTCAGTTTTCTCTGAAATACCACTATTTTCCTTAAGTTTAGAAGCTGTTAGGATCAGCTCAAAGAAGCCATAGGCATCTCTCACTTTCACTGATACGTATTAATTTTGTTAATTCAACAGTGAATCTTTGTATACTAAAGCAAGTGTCAATTCCCTTGAGAGTGTTCTTCCAGAAAAAAAGATGTGTGTATGTTGGTGTGCATGTCTGTGCAAGTGTACACATGTATGTTTATATATATAGGAGGGGAAGAAGATCATTGCAAAGCATATGTTCAGTGAAGGATTCATCGGAAGGATATAGAAAGAATTTTTAACACTCAATTTAAAATATCAACCCAATGTACAAATGGATAAAAACTTGAACAGGCACCTGATAAGAAAAAGGTATCCAAATAGCCAATACACATACAAAAATTAATCTTTGGGGAATGAAAATTACAGTCATAATGCAAAATACCAACATTCAACATAATAACTGAAATAAAAGAGAGTATCAAATCACTAATGCAAATATGGAGTGACTGGATCTCTCATACATTCCCGGTAAGAATGTAAATACAATACATAGAAGTAATATGGGAAACAGTTTATAGTATCTACTAAAACTGAGCACATGCATACACTCTGTGAACCAGCAAGTCTACCTGTATACCCTCCAAAAATGAGTGCTTACATTCAACAAAAGACATGTAAGAAAATTATTCATACTAACAGCACTATCGATAATCACCTCAGAATGTTAGCTGCCCAAGAGTAGAATGGATAAATAGGCTATCATATTTTCATACAATGGAATACTATACAGCAACTAAATGAATGAGCTCTAAATGCATGCAGCAGTGTAGGTCAGCCTTGTAGACATATAATTGAGTGAAAGAAAGAGGCAAAATTATAGGATTTAGGAGTTAGGATAGTGGTTTTCCTTCATGTTGATAGGAGATGGCTAGTGATCATAAGGGAACTTAAGCGGGAAGGTGTGTTCTAAAGTCTGATATTGTTTTGTTTGTTTGTTCGTTTTAAGATCTATCTATCTATCTATCTATCTATCTATCTATCTATCTATCTATCTATCATCTAGAAAAGGTGAGAGAGAGAGAGCAAGAGAGAGAGAGAAGAGCCCAGAGCAGTCTCTATAATTGTACATCATTAGTAGTGACATGGTTTCATTCCACACAGGTGAATTTGGGGCTGTGTGGGGTTGGAACTGAACCAGGGGCCTCCTGCATGAGAGGCAAGAACTTTTGCTGTGGAGCCATCCTGGTGGTTACCAGTTGTGCCTCAGTTCAGCATATGGGTTTGCACAGGTTGGGGCTGGGAATCAAACTCTAGACCTCATGATTACAAGGCAAGTGCTCAACTGCTAAGCTAACCTGGCATCCCCAATGTTTTGTTTCTTGATCTGGGTATTAATTATATAAGTGTGTTCACTTTTTTGAAAATTATATATGATGTGTGTACTTCTCTTAGAAATGGAATATGACTTGAGTACATTTTTGTATGTATGCTGTACCTTTAAAGTAGAAAATAACCCATGAAAGTTATTGCAGTCAGTACTTTCTAAATGTTTCCCCACTAATATTTGTCACTAATGTTCATGTTAGGAGAAAGTAAGAATAAAAGCCCATGGTCATCAAGAAAGGAACATTCTATAACACTTCCCTTTTCTAATTGGGTAGATGCCTAGAATCTAGTATGAGAAATACATTGGGTTGATCTTGTTTTTCTACTGGAGATGGAAAAAGTAAGTGACAGATTGGTGAAAGATTTTCTGACAATTCCCTAAAACAAGGGGTGCTGCAGCATTCTCAGCCCTGGAGAAAGTGTGTCTTGCAAGGGACATCTTTATTGTCATGGTAAGAAGAATAGGGTGAGTGAGGAACTCCAGATGGTTGTTCCACTTCCTAAAACCAAAACTCCATGTACCATCACAAGGCAAGGAAAGCAGCAACAGGAAGAGGTGTATGAAGAGAACTCCTCTGTGGCAAATTTTGCATTGTGAACTTATAATGAAAAGAGATCTAATATCCTTGGGTAAGAAACTCAGCTGCTAAACCGATGAGGAAGGCAGTGGAGAACCACTATTGACTGTCTACCGAGGCCAGTTTCCATTGACCATAAATTCAAGCTAGGTATTCTAAACTATTAACATCTGCAAATAAATATTTCTAGATTATCTGAGGGACATACATGACTGTTCAGTCAAATTCTTAAATTATGGCTTTTCCATTTGATTGTAGACCAACGTGGCTTCCAAAATTTGCCTTTGACAGTGGTTGTCACAGGTAAGCCATTGCTTATCATCCTGAGAATTTAGGGTTTTGGTCCCAAATGAATCTTACCATGATGCACTATACTTACTAAAAAAAAAAAAAAAAAAAAAGAAGATTCCAGGAGGACAAGAGAATTCTTGGTAGAGTGTTCTGAAGGAACCTAATCATAATTTTTTTATTTAGTTACCAGAATGCAAAAATGTTCATTTTCATACCCTGACAACATCTCCATTTCCTCTAACCTTTTCCCTTCATTTTGCTACCTCACTAGTCTTAAAACAATCCTATTACCTGCAAATGGCTAATTGAGACAATTATTCAGATAATTCAGGTTCACAAAATTTCACACAACACTGGTGACTGATGTTATTATTTCTCACATTATTGATTTTTGTGGCCTGAATAACCTTAATAAGTGTCCACTTGACCTTAAAATTTACATACAAAAATAGCTTCTAGTGATTATCGAGAAGATAAATTTTAAAGTCTTTTGGAGTATTCAATTTCTTTTGTCCTACAGCATGAGAACCAGGCTTTATTTTCATGACCATGTCAATTGCTGCATTTCAAATATTAATGATATGGTCTGGAAAAATGTAGAGGAGTAATGAAAATTATTTTTGAAATGCTTACCCTTTGGTAGACAATGAAGAATTAAACACACTTTTTCATTAAAATATAGTTGGCACACAATATTGTATTATGTTCAAGTGTACAACATGATTATTCAACATTTATACACCTTATGATGGATGCTATCACCACATGAAGTCTAGTAAACTTCTCTCATGGTGCAAAGTTATCACAATATTATTGTCTGTATTTCTCTTTACCTTTTCCACCCATTCCTCTCTACCCACTTGAAATCATCAATTTGATTTGTTTCTGAGTCTGTTTTTGTTTTATTTATTCATTTGTTGTTTGTTTTTATATTTGACATGTAAATGAAATCATATGGTATTTTTCTTTGTCTGACTTATTTCACTTAGCATAATATCCTCTAGGTTCATCCATGTTGTTATGAATGACAAGATTTTCTTCTTTTTTATTAATGAATAATATTCCATTGTGTGTATGCATACACCATATTTATTTATCCATTCATCTATTGATGCACACCTAAAATGTTTTAATACATGTAAATTATAATACTATGTGTATGTACCTAAAGTACATATTTTGCATATTTAATAAGCTTTGAAGGGACATGACTTTAAAAATACAACCACTGCCATAACAGTAACACTTCACATCAGCATCCATAACCACAGCTGAGAAAGAACACACCTGGAATGTTCTGGTATTTCCCTCCTTGACTCTAAAAGGACCATGGCTGATTACAGAGTCAGTAAATCTTCTTAGACCCCAGCCCCACTCCTGTTCAGCTCTTTGAATATGTCACATATGAGCCAATGGAGTGAGTCACACTTAGCTATTTTTCTGAGACATCAGACACCAGGTCCCTGGAGACTCAGTACAGTACCTACTTATGAGTAACCATTTCAGCCTTGTCTCTGTGACTTTAGACAGAGTCTTGAACCCTCAGGATCTTTGAAACTCAGTACTCTCACTTAAAAATGAAGTTCATATGCTATCCTGCCTAACTTGTGGACCAGAAATTAGAAATTTAAGAACATGTATGTTTAAAAACATTGAAAATACTTTAAAGCATTAAATAATGCCAAGAAATAACTGAATAAGTGGAGACACACTTCTCTTAAATGTAAAACTCTGGCGAAGCACGGGAATCCATACTGGACCAGTCTGTCCCCATAGTATGAAGCTGTCTATGACAAGTAGGCTCCCCATCTACAACCAGAGAACTTACCACCTTCCAAGGAGACAGGATCTCATTTAGAGGGTTTTATTTTCATCTTAGATACTGAAATTATGTACATACAAGTGGGGAGATTTAAAAAAATAATTTTTCTTTAACTGTGAGCCCCTCTTTCTGTGCTTTCAAATCTTAAGACATGTGGAACTGTTTCCATATATGATTCACAAAATCCTTGCAAAAAACCAGTGATATCAGCACATTCCAGCTTCCTAACAAAAATCTTCTAATCCCCAAATCCTCAAATCATTATTTTGCATAGTAAATGAAGTTAACAGAGTTTTAATTAAGTATGTAAACTACTGACTTGGAAGACCAACTTTCACTAGATTTTTAAATCATTAGCTAATAAAAGTTATTCAAATATGCACATATCCGATATTTTCAGGAAGAGAAGGTAGTATTAATTTTCCAATTTAGTGAGAAATGTAAATGTTGAAGCAAGCCTGATGTCATCATTAGTTTTCACAAATGTTTCTTCTGATATAAGGTTAATCAAGCTTAGATCAAGCAATTCTTCATCAGCTCTTATGCACTATTAGTGGGATTATAAATTGGTACAGCTACAATGCAAAATAGTATGGAAATTCCTCAAAAAAATAAAAAATATAACTAACTACTATGCAACCCACCAATTCTACTACTGAGTATTTATCCAAAAAAAAACAAACCCAGAAACAATAATTTGAATACACATATGTACCCCTATGTTTATTGTAGCATTATTTACAATAACCAACATAGAGAAGCTACCTTGTCAGTATTTCTGGTTTCAACTCTGACATGTATAATGCTTGGAATTCATCACTGCTATCTTTTAAAAAAGAAAAAGTTTTAATAGTCTGAAAGTAAACAACTTTTTTTGAGCCTTTCAAAGAACTGATGTTGCAGGGCAAATGGACACACCAAAAATCTGGCGAGACAGGTAAACCTAGAGAGTTATAGCTAAGGTGCACTGATCTCCAGGAAGTACCCCTCATGGCTGTGGGTTGGTGGGGACACTGTAGTGATGGATTGAGCAATCATTGTGGAATAAGCCCGGAGTGTTCTCTACAACGAAGGCCAGCTTCCCAAGGGAAAAGACTGCCTGAGCCTTAGGCCAGCTTGGAGAATGTCTTCCATCACAATCTAGCCCCTTCTAGTCTTCCTGTCTCACTAAAATGAAGAATCAAAAGCTATGTAACTGGAAAAATACATATGAAGGTTATAGCCCACGTCCACATGGCCACTAAAAGACAGATATAATTTAAGATCATTGAATGCTCTCTCTTCTCCCACTTCCACCCTTATCATCACACCACTAAGGTTCCAGTAGAATATAAATGGATTAGAACTGCAAAAGTTATAGGCTACAAACTGCCCCTGAGATGTGCTTAGAGAAGCCCACGTCAGGACACACATAAGCAAGGACACAAGAACCTTTGATACCTTCATTACTTACAGCTACAAAAATCATTAAATAGCCCAATGTTAAGCCAACTTCACGTAAAGCCTAACAGTAAGATACCTATTGTCTCTTCTTCTTACCTAAGCGACAATGCCTGGCTTTCAAAAAAGTGTTAGATGTCTTGCCAAAAGGCAAGACAACACAGTCTGAAGAAAATTGAACTCATATTTGTGTGCCACATGCTTTCAGTGGATTCTTATTGAAGCTGTTGAGAAGAGACTGAAGTGGCGGCCAAGAAGGACAGGAGCCTATTATTTATCACTGTCCTCAGTGCCTGTCTGTCTCATTGTTCACATCTATGACTAAGTGTTTCTCCCTCTTGAGGACTTCCCTGACCTTCCTGGGCACGTACTTCTATTTTACACTCTCAGAGCACCAGGTACTGCAATTACAATGTCACATTTCTGTTTGTGATTTGATAACATTTGTCTCCTCCATTAAACTGTAAACTTGATGAGGGTAGAGACTGGATTTGTTTTTGTGTTATTCTTACCACCCCCTTAACTCTAACCCAATGCCTGATGCTCAATAAATATTTGTTAAATAAATGGATAAAAATGACTTTAAATGCTGTATCGGTTTGCTAGGCTGCCATACAAAGTACCAGAGTGGGTAGTTGAAACAACAGATATCTATTGTTCTCACAATTCTGGAGGTTTGAAGTCTGCCATCAAAGTGTCAGGAGGGCTGGTTTCTTCATAGCTCCATCTCCTTGGCTAGCACATGTCCATGTTCTCCTGATTCTTCACATGGTCTTTCCTCTATGTGTATCTGTGTCCTAATCTCCTCTTATAAGGACTCCAGTCATTTTGGACGAGGGCCCATCTAACAGCCTCATTTTAACTTTATAAGCCTCTATTTCCAAAAGCAGTCACATTCTTAAGCACTGAGGGTTAAGAGTTCAACATCTGAATTTTGAAGAGATACAGTTCACCTTAAAACGAATGTGTTATTTTGGTCCTAACGCCAATTTTCAGATTCAGTGACCTGTTTAGGACCCTTCCTTGGGTTCCTGGTATTCTCTCTATCAATCCATTTTCTATCTGTTTTCTTTAATCTGAAGGGTTGATGTGTAATCTTATAATTCAGACTGTCTTTAATGTTTCAACCATTACCTTATCTTTAGTGTGTTGTTCTGTTTTACAAGTGTACTTTTCAGAGAGTATTGCATTGATATCAATTGTTAATATAAAGATTGATATTTTCCCCATTTTACTGCTGAGCAATAGAAACAAGTTTCTCAAAGTCACATACCGGTACTTATAGTTTATTAAGGGGATAGTTGTGAAAAGAAACCATGTCTTTAGACTTTGCAGTAAAGATTTTTTTTCCCCCAAATTTAATTTGTATGTATACTAAAAGCTTTCATGTGTCTTATATTAGGTCTTTCCAGAAATCCTGTAGTCAGTCACTGAAGGAAATTTACTGGAACGCTAAACTGTACTCAAAAACATTAAATGTCTATAGTATTAGTCCCTTTGCATCCCTTTCTGCTTGAGCTGGAAATATCAGGACAAATGACAGTCCTGCATTCACCTCCTCCCTTCTCAGCATTAGTCTGAGTGGTTCAGACAAGATGGGGTGGAGCTTTTAGACATCTGAGTGCTCAGATGGACTGGAAGGCCAGGTCTGCTGGGATTTGTCCATGGCTAATGAGACCTTAATGTAACACTGAGATTTCTGTTTCTGTAATCGTTTTGCAAACTTCTACCCCTGAAGCTGTTTCCCTTCTCCACCATTTCATGGGGTGATTTATGCATCCCTCACATATGGGTGGTATACCTCAAAGACACAGGGTGATGGGAGGGTCTCAGTGAGGTCCAATTCACTGATGGGATTTTGTGCATCTTAGCTGTTCATATAAATGGAATTCCCAACAACAAGAATCTGCCTATCTGCCTCACAGTGTGGAGTCCCCTTATTCTCTCTGTCTTTATGATTAAGAAAAGAAAGAGTAGGGGCAATGTTTCCCTTTAACTGTTGTTTTAGGAGAATGTATTTAAGATACAAATTTCAAAATATTTATCTCCGCTGCAAATGAGGCTATGCACGCTTTTGATTGTCTACCTAGACACCAGAAACATCCTTTTCACCATTTCTTTTCATCTCCAGGCACAATTCTCACTTAGAATTTTGTGTGTGTGCACACACATGTGTTAAATATGAGTATGTGCATCTGTGTATAACTAAGTGTGGGTGTTGTAGGATATGGAATAATGTTCTTGTTCTCTCTCTCTCTCTCTCTCTCTCTCTCTCTCTTTTCCTCCCTCTCTTCCTCCCTTTTTTCTTTCTCTCTTTGTCTGAGAATAAGTGGTATCCTTTATGGAAGGAGAACTTCTTGTGTGTGCAGTTTTTTTAGAAGTAGACATTTGACATGACTGTGTTCAGATTGCTGACTTCCCTCACTCTGAAATGAAACTCAAGCAGGAATGCTATGCACTTTAATTACTTGTTTCTCCCTTTTGAGGTGTGTTATTTGTAAGGTTGTCAATTTAAAGTGGAAATACTTTTTTAAAGCATTGGGATACAGTGGAAAATGGTACTTTGATATAATTTTGGGAAACACTCTTAGATTCTAACCTTGGCCATACCTCAAATTAGGTCCGTGTAACAAATGGTTGTTCAACAAAGTAAAAGCAAAGAGCCAAACAGAGCAGAATATTAAAGTTCTCCTGAGCACTGGGCATCATGAGGGATTAACAGAAGTCCCCTTCCTATGATAGACTGCAAATGAACGAGACAGAATATGATTCAATGCTAAACAAAAAATAGCAGAGGGATCAGGACATGAGAAATTTCTGTGCAGATTACCTACAAACAGATCATCAGGCCAGAGGATTTTATGTGCTAATAGCTTTACTTCTACATATTCCATCCTTGAGCTCAGCTTTGCACTTTCAGTCTCAGCAACACTTTGAAGGTCTTTGCATTCATTAAATTTTTATATACTGTGTTTCTTTTCTTTTTACTCCTTTTATTTTATCCCACACACAAAGAAAGGAATATGCTTATTGATACATAGCTTCATAAAATACAAATGTGTGGCAAAAAATGCCTTCATTTTATTAGCATTCTTTTTAGTTCTAAAAATCATTTCATCCATAGACATTCATTCTCATCATTATACATAGCATTGAAAGGAAAGTTTCCTTTCTACAAGAGAATATGTGTTAAGAAAATGACTACATTTGAGAATGAGGAATTGATTATGACCAATTTTGTTGTAAAATCATGAGGTAAAATTTCAATGCCTAATAATGTATTTTAGGAATAAGCCAAGGTTGGCCATTAAGACATAGAAACATCAAACTGATATTTATAAATAGAACTATGTTTAATTCTGAGGAGAGGATTCCTGTGGTCCGGTCAAAGCCCATTCTGACATGGCAAACAGGTATCAGCAGTGCCCTCTGCAAAGCCCTCTCACATTCTCAGAGAAGAGTAAACAACTCCAGGGAAAATGAGGGCTCTGAATGGATTGTTCCTCAAATGAAGAACAGTCCTCCTACTTGCTCCTGAGACAGTTCTTTCCTAACTTGGGGATGTTACAATTGCTGTTCTGCATGGCACACATGTTCTGCTCCTGTGTGCCAAATCCCTCTCCTGGGTTTCTGTGAGAGTAGTTAATCTACCTAACAGCGTTTTGATTAGACAAGAAGATCATCTCATCTTATCTGGGGACAAGAAAGTGGCATGAACAAAGACTCTGCTTATTCCTCTCTTTCTAAATGATTTCCTAATTGGTAGAAGGTTTCCTGATGGAGTAATCTCTGCTACAGAGTGCTCTGCAACAGCCTCTGTTCTTCTAGGTCAAAGGCACACCCAGCTTTCTGCAGTCCATTGGCAACTGTCCTCTGAATTCATTGAAACATGATATTCAGGTTCAGGAAAAATTAATTTTGACTGTACAGAGTTCAGTGAATAGGAGTTAGAGCAGAAGAAAAGATTAAAAATAAATTTTAGCTTAGAAAGCCTCTTTGTAAGAAGGAAGACCAGGAAGTCTATTTTTTTCTCTAGCAGTTATTATAATTTAGAGCAGAAGAGCCAAAAAGCTGCTAGAAAGGATTATAGCTTTTGTCTCTTAAAGGTATTAGTTACAAACTGGATTAGATCTCTTTATCAGTTTTGGATTGAAAAATACCTTTGCAATGACACAGCCCTCCCTAATGAAGTGCCATGTTAATACCTACTAATTATAGGTCAGAAATAAATCTTGGAAGAGTGAATAAAGACCATAGCCAGATTTTCCAAACTGAATGTAAAGAATCAAATTCTGAAAAAAAAAACCAAAGCTAATTATTTTTCTTTCTCTTTTTAAATTTACTAGGGTTACACTGGTTAGTAAAAATTACATGGGTTTCAGGTGGACAACTCTACACTACTTCATCTATGTGTTACAATATGTGTTCACCATCCAGATTTATCTACATGTAAATGTGTGAGATGAATGTATATTAGTAATACATTTAATAAATCATACTCATTTAAAATAAAATTTATGAAGCTAAAACATTGAAAAAATCCAGACTGAGTAGCTTTATGACTGACACAGTGAACAATTATCATCCACACGTTCATTTTTAGTATCCCTTCTTCTGTTACAGTGAGGGCAATAATGGCTTCAGATTGTTCGGGCCTCCCTGTGTCCTACCATATTGATGCTGGCCTTGGCCCTAGGACTTGCTTTGGCCAATGGGATGAAAGAAGTTGTGACAGTTACAGAAACTCAACAAGCACCTTTCCATTGGGTTGTTTTCGGTGTCCTGCTACCAAGTGAAGGTGTCCATGATAGTCTGCTGGAGGATGAGAGCCCATATAGGTCAGCAGGCCCTAAACTGACTCAGCAGCTGACAGCAGACTCATGAGTGAGTCCTCGATAAGATCAGCCAAAGCTACTCTAGGGCAGCAGAACTGCTCAGCCGAACCCAGCCTGCTTTGCTGATCTCCAAATATGTGGGCAAAATACGTGGTTCTACATTTTGGGCTACTTTGTGACATAACCAACACTAGCTGATACATTGCCATTTAGGAATACTCCCAAGATATTTGACTTTGTTGTTTGAAGGCATCCTAAATCCTAGAATGTAACAGTCGGGCAACACTCTACTCCTTGACATTCTACACAAGAAAAGTATGTTTCAGAGATGGGAACTGACTTGTTACAAGTCCCACAGCTAGTTAGTAATAGACTAGAAGTAGGACCAGGTTCTCTGGCTCTTATCCAAGGGTGTTCCTATTAGACAATCAGTGTGCTTTCTTTTGTTTATGAAAAAGATGTCATTGTCCCTACTGTATGTGCTGGAGTTATCTCACTGATAATTAGAGTGGAATGTCCTTCTGTGATGAATTCTTATTCTGTTTCTGGTTATGGTGGGTGGTTTGCATGTGTGTGTGGTATCCGCAGGGATATACTCTCCCCCATTTTGAATTCATTAGTTGTCTAATTCTTAATTTCCTGTTTAGAAAAAAGAAAGTGCAGCTCGCTTGCCACATTCATTTAATTTTACATAAACACACTCTTTGAAGGCTAAAGGAAAACTGACTGGTTTTCAATGTGAACATAAAATATAAAAACTGTTCTTGGTGTTATTTCTAATCGGAATTTGTCTCTAATCCTAATGTAACAGAAATATATGTGACCAGTATGTACTAATTTGGTTGGTAAAGTTAGGACTGTAATCTGTGAGTTATCACAGGTTAAATGCTGCAGCCACTAGCACTGCTGACAAGTATTCTTTTTTTTATTGTTTTTGACAGAGAGAGAGAGAGAAAGACAGAGAGAACTGAACTGGGGGCACTCCCCAGTTCAGCATATGGGTCTGCACGGGCCAGGGCTGGGATTCGATCCTCGTTCCCCGGCCCTGCAAAGTGAGTGCCCAACCCACTGAGCCATCCCGGCTTCCTCGAGTACTTTTAATCAAGTAGTTTCTAAGCAGCTGTTATACTGCAGCTAGGCTTGCCATCCACGTTTATGTAGTTTGTAAGGTGACAATGACAGTAGGCAGTATAAACTTTATGTTCATTTCAGTTCCTCTTGCTCCCAAGTCCCATGGGGGTGGAAATTGTAGAGGCAGGTCCTGAGGACCCTGCTCATGTAGGGTTTGTGTCCAGCTGAGGAAGACTGAGCTTAGGAAACTCCCAGTATTTTATAGAGGAGCTGCTAGCAACTTTGCCTGAACTTTGTCCTCCCTGAAACACATGACCTTTATTAGCCTTGTCAGGAAACAAATATTACCTCTCACCTGGAGAGCAACACTATCCTAGCTCCCAAGGCTGTCTGTTATGTCAACATTCTTGAACAAAGCTCTCAATGCCTTTTGCTTGGAAGATGTGAAAAGCACAAGATTGGTGGAGAATTATCTCCCAGCAAACACACTGGTCTAACTGGCCTTCATCTCTTGGCTGGTTTGTAGCTTTCATTTTTGTTTGATTCACGCCTACTCTCTACAGTTGGTACAATTAACTTTTTATAATGTAAAGAGTATCTGAACACTAGCTCTTCTTCATAGCGCACTAAAAAGAAACAAAAGCAAAAACAAAACCTTAATACTTTAAACCATATAAGATCGGCCTCTGGCCTCTTTATCAGCATCATCAGTGGCTAAAATCATCTTTTTTGGTCTCTAATGCCCAGAGCCACTTTGGCTTTCTCTTATTTCCTAAAATGCAATGATTTCCTTTTCATACCAAGGACATTGTACATGTTATTTCTGAAGATGCTCAGTCTTTCACTTAACCACCTGTACTCCCCCACCCGTACCTCACTACCCTCACATATATTTTCCTTTGCTTCCTCATCCTTAACCAGTATGTCTCATCAAAGAAAGTAGCAGCTTCTTCATTCCCACTACCAGTAAGCCTTATACTCACTGGTTGTATTCATTAATTAAAAAAAAAACTTTATTGAGACATAATTCACATACAATACAATTCACCCATATGAAGTAGTTCAATGGAGTTATAAATCTATTACTGTAGTCAATTCTAGAACATTTTCATTACTTCAGTGGTTTTATTCTAAACACTTGTGTAATCTGTAATGATTTACTGTCATTTGTTTCGACACTCATCTTCTGTTCCCCTAGATTGAAGGCTACAGGAGGACAGGCAACAAGTCTGTTTAGTCACTATAGTAATTCAGAATAGGACATAGAGTCTATCAATAATAGCACTTAGATATTTTTTGGTTGAATATGATGAAGGATCTTGGGAGAAGTGGAGTATTCTACATAGAAGAACAGTGTAATTTAAGGCCTTCGATGGGAAATAATATACCGTAGTTTAAGTAATTAAAAGAAACTGGAATAATAGCTTGTGAGAAGACAGAAAAGGAGCCAGTAGTATAAAGATTAGGCTAATAAGATGGTTTCAAGGGTTCCTTTTTTCTATAGCCTCTCCAGCATTTGTTGTTCCTTGTCTTGTAGATTATAGCCATTCTAACAGGTGTGAGATGATATCTGAATGTGATTTTTATTTGCATCTCCCTAATTGCTAGTGAAATTGAACATTTTTTCACATATCTGTTGGTTGTTTGAATGTCTTCAAGAGGGAAGTGTCTGTTTAGTCAGACTGAAAGAATCAGGAAACATATGACCTCACTTATAGGTGAAATACAAAACTGAAAGTAACACAGAAACAAAAATTTATGGACACACTCAATAGTTTGGTGGTTGAGGGTAAGATGGGAGGGAGAGTTGCGGGGGGTGGAGTTAGGAGGGAGCACCACATATATGGTGATGGAAGGAGAGCTGATTCTGGGTGGTGAGCACATAATGCAATGCATAGATGATATAACGTAGAGTTGTACACCTGGAAACTATATTGCTGACCAATGTCACCCCAATAAAGTTAACAATTGAAAAAAAAAAGAGGTTAGGTTAGTGAGGTAGTCAGGTGCCTAGTAAGGCCCTTTGATAAGAATTTCAGTTTAATAACTGTGTCTATTTCACTTTGTATTCTGCTTGAGGTTCACTGAAAAGCCCTTGTCCAAATCAATAAAATGTTAGCTGAGAATTTTTTTCAACTATGTGAATGTTTGGTACTTACATAAGTGTTGAGCGACTGGGATATATCCTCACATGATACATAGCAGTTTTTGGCAATGCCTCAAGCACAGACTTTACCATGATCTTATTTATACTATGCTTCAGAACGTTCCCCTGAATCAATTTCAGGCTTATGCCCATATATGTCCTCTGGTCTGACCACTGTTCCACATGTACTCACATAATGCTACTCTTCTTCCTACTTCAGCCAAATCAAGAACAGGTGTCAAGATAGAATTAGATATTCAATCATCTGAACTCTAAACCCTGTCTCTTGTCTTTCTTTGGCCTCTGCTTACCCTCTACTTCTATTCTTTCTTCAAGGTATTGCCTCCTATATTAAAGACTTTTAATGCAAAGGTGCTCCTTCTACTCCTGATTTACATAGCACTGGTGGCGTATTTGATCAGACATAAAAATGATCTTTATACGTTCTTATGAGTCACCTGTCTGTCACGCGCCACAAGGACAAACAGATTCCTCTTCATACTACACTGAGAAGGAAAACAGAAGTTACTTTCTCAACCTATCATTCCACTAGTTAATCTTTGTTTACACTAAAGTTTTTATCCTAAGGGCAGTGAGAAAAGAGATCTAGGAGGTGTTGAAGGGAGGTGAATTCAAATTTGTGCTCTTTAGAGGATCACTTAGGCTGATTTGGAGGGGAGAGAGACTGAATATTAAGTAACTTCCAATATGAAAACAAGAGATTGTTGGCAGCTTGGTTTTTGAGACTGGTAGTGATATGAGGAGAACAACTTCAGAAAAATATTTAGTAAGTGAAATTGACGGGGCACAGTGAGACAAGGCAGATGGTGGAGGAGGAAGAGTCACAGATGACAGCAGGGTTTCTGACTTGCATAATTGAGTGAATGGTGTTATTGTTCATCAGAATGGGGCCCAGGAGGAAAAACAGGTTTAGCCTGAGAAGAGGATTTGTTCAGTTGGACCAAAAATGCCTGTGTGATATGCAGAGGATGTTAAATAGATGGTGGATTTTATAGATCTAAAACTCAGAAGAAAGGTAGGCACTGATCATGTTAATATAAGAACCAGTAGCTCTGTTTCTATCTCTTATCTCAGTAGCTTGAAACAGAACAGATTATTCTTTGTTTCTTACTTGGTTCTTATGATATTTCAATCTCTGGTTATCTTCCTAAATCACTGGTCATCCCTTCTTTTTCTTTTGCTGTGACCTACTCCTCTTTCAGCCTTTAAATGTTGAATATGATATTGGGCCAATTTCTCTTCTCTCAAAACTTGAGCAGTCTCAAGTATCATTTCACTAAATACCTTGTATTTGGCAATGGCTTTATATTTACACCTTTAATAAGATTCTCTCCCCCACAAATCCAGATTGATATATCCAATGCTACTCAACATCTCTACCTGTATATCAAAATTAAGATATTCAAAATAATTTTTATTTAAAAAACTGTTAAATTAAATTTATTGAGATAACATTGGTTAATAAAATTATATAGGTTTTAAGTACACAATTCTATAATATGTTATCTGTATATTGCATTGTGTTTACCACTCAAAGTCAAGTTTCCTTCTGTCACCACATATTTGACCCCCTTTACCATCTTCTACCACCTTCTTCCCCTTTTACTACTCTCTGGTAACCACTATAAGCTTTTGCTCGTTTCTTTCTTGATTTTAGTTTTATATCTCACATATGAGTGGAATCCTGGTTCTCAACTTCTTCTGCCTGACTTATGTTGCTTAGTATGATAATCTCAAGATTCATCCATGTTGTTGTAAAAGGCAGTATTTCATTTTTCTTATGGCTGAGTAGTATTCCATTGTATATGCGTGCCACATCTTATTTATCCAGAAAGTGATCAAAAGACATTTCATTTTTTCCCATTTCTTGGCCACTGTGAATAATGCTGTGATGAACATAGGAATACATATATTTTTATGGATAAATATTTTCATATTTTTTAACTAGATACCCACTCTCACACTGAAATCAGGTTCTTTCCTAACATTTTCCTTCTCAGTAAATAGTATTATCATGTATCCAGTTCCTCAGGTGAATGACAGTTGATGCCAAACATTTAATTCATCATAGTGGAGTCCTTTTGATTCCACCTCCAAGTAAGTCTAAAATTGTGCAACTTCTATTTTTATTCAAGCCATTATAAGATTTCACTTGGACTATTGCAATGGCCTTTTGAAACTTCTCACTGCTTCATACATCATTCTGTTTCTTTCCATTTTCTATACAGTAACCAGATTGATCTTTTTCAAAGGAAATTAGATGTAATTACCTAGTCCAACACACTCCTTTGACGCCCTGTCACACTAAATATCAAATCCTAAATCCTCAGTTTATAAACCCAAATGACCAGGCCCAGACCATGTCAGCAAACTTAACTGCTCCTTATATCATCTTTTCTTTCCGTATTTCAGCCACAGTTGCTTTCTCCAAACCCTATTCTTAAACTATACCAAATTTGTTTCCTCATTGTGGCCTTTGCATTAATTATTTCTTCTGTTTGGATAGCTCTTTGTGTGTGTTGTTTTTTCTTACCATTCATGTCTCAGATGAAATGTCACAACCTCTGTGAGTCCTTTTCTGATTATCTAGAGTATTTCTGATTCACTTCCTGTCACATTAGCTTATTTTGTTTTATCACATCTTATTTGTTTATATTTTATTATTTAACCTTTTAAATTTTAAGCCTCTTTTTTTGAAGGATATATCTATTATGTTCAGTGCTATATTTTAGCACTTAGAAAGTTAGTTGAATGAGTGATTGGGAGTTATAAACATATTTTAATAATTAAAGCCATAGATGTAAGTGAAATAGTTCAGGGAGAAAGTACAATATAAGAGTAGAAATTGACTAACATCAAGTTTGAAGGAGTACCAATATTTTTTTAAAGAGAGAAAGAAAATAACAATCTTGTTTGATGAGATAAAAAGGTAGAAACTAGGAGAGAGAGTTGAGTTTGGAAATAAAAAGAAAGAAGAAGGAGTGTTCATTTATGTGCAAGGCTTTTATAAAATTAAGTAGGATAAAAGCTGACACATGTTCACAGAATGTTCTAATATATAAGTATTGTTGGATCCATTTGGTATATAAATAAGTGTTTTTAGAAAATTGAATATTATAAATATTTCTTGTAAAATTGGACTAAGTGTGGACTTTTATTTATTTTTTTCTTTCTTGGTTTCAAATGTACCATGCACAAAAATCCTCATTATAGTAGATGTGGATGCTACTGCTGTCTCATGATTATCTAGTGGAAATACTAGACTGATTTTTGAAAATCATGAGGATTTAATCCCATAATAACATTTCATTCGGAGCTTGAAGAAGGGCTGAGTATAATGGGAAGAATGATATTCTACTGTAGGGAAAACTGAATAACTGGCCTATTGGCCAAGTCTTGGCCATGACGTAGTTTAGTAAAGATAGCTGTTTTGGAACATAGCCATGCTCATTTGTTTTTGTATTATTAAAATCTTTTGAGCTACAGTGGAACCAATAGTGGTGACAAACACCCTATGGTCCATGAAGTCTATAATTACTGTCGGACCCTTTAAAGAAGGTTTATCAGCCTCTGATTTAAGTTTTCAGAATACTCGTGTTTTCTTTGGGATTAAAAAAAATGTATTTTGGAATGGGGAAACACAAAGTGGTTCATCTAATTTTTGTTTTCCTTGACATTTAATTAATTGCAGTAAAAAATGTTGCTTACTACTGATGTAGGCAATTATTTAATTCATATTACAAAGCTATCCCAGAGGTAAAGACCAAAAGTGATGGTTACTGTTGAGAAATTTCAATTTACTAATAGAATATATAATCAGAACAAATTTAAAAATAAGTAAAAATTTCTGGTTATAAAATAAGTCAAGGACTCAGTGTACAGCATAGAGAATATAATCAATAGTGTCATAATTTGTAAGAGGATAGATAATTACGAGACTTATCATGGTGATTACTTCATAAGGTATATAAATGTGCAATCACTATGTTGTACACTGGAAACTAATATAATATTGTATGTCAACTCTAATTTTAAAATTAATTAATAAAAAAGAGCCCAATAACTTTTTTTCAAGGACTTGAGAAAATTAACTGTATGCTCTATGGATTAATATTTAACCAAACAGAAATCTAAGTTTGGATATTTTCCTGATCACATTTAAAGATAGATGGTATTGTTGAGACACACGATGGAAATCCAGTTAAAAGCACACATAAACCTGATATTAATAAGATTTGTTTTAATTTATTTACTGAATTTTTATTTATTTAATTTATTTACTGAATTATTGTATTGGATGATAAGCAGTGACTATTTAGCATTTGCTACACATTACTTTTCATGTTTAAAAATAAAGTTAATGAGAGATGGGAAAATACTGTGAGTTGTTTACTCATAATCTGCTTTTATTTTAGTTTACTATGTAGGACAGGACAACATGTTCACATGGCAGGTATATTTCTCATATGTTTATTGCAGTGAAGACAATGCCAAAAACCTTGACTACTTAACTCAAGTAAAAAGAGGTGTTCTTCTAGATTAGCAACACCGGGCAATTCTGTCACTCAAAACAAAGTTAACCTACAGGCTCAAGAAGGATAGCAAACCTCAAACAGGATAGATGCAAAGTAAAAGCACATCTATAAAATTGTAGTATAACAACTGCATATTGATTTAAGCATATATTGTGATATAAAAATATGAAGAGGCAAATGTACACTTGGATGATGGTATGAATGCTAAAGTTTTCATCTTTCATTGGTGAAAATCCATACAAAATGTTTATTTCTGTGATCACACAGAAATAAATACGAGCATATGATTTAGAAAAACTGAATTATATACTAGAGGAAATAGAACAGGAGAAAGTGACTGCTTCAAGTCTGAGACATGAGAAAATATTTAGAGAGGGAAAGGTATAGTGCCTGATATTGAACAATAATTTTCTTTCAGGCCATATTTGAAATTTAAACCTATATACAAGGACTGTCCGGAAAAAAATTCAGCCATTGTGCATATAATGAGAACGATTACATGGCTGGATATGTTCTGGGCAGCCCTTGTGTATGTATTTACTTCCATAAAAATATTTACATATATAAACACACAACCAAAGTTCAGCAGACAATAGAGAAACACAAAAAAGTAAAGAAGGGGAAAGCCGGGACGGCTCAGCGGGTTGAGCGCTCGCTTTGAGGCCACGAGGACCG
>PVKE010030750.1:0-19438 GCA_004027555.1 Craseonycteris thonglongyai
CCTCCCTCTCTCCCTCCCCCCTCCTCCCCCTCCCTCCGTCCGGCAAAGCCTCTTCTTCACACTGTTTCAGTGACTGGGTTATGGGACATCCCATGTGTTCTTTCCTCATTGTGTTCTGACATTCACAGTTCTATGAACCCCTAAAGGACCTCCAATGAGCTCTCTCTTTCTTACAGCCCCAGGTGCTTGGCCAACTGTCCCAATTTCCATTCCACACATGGCAGCAGAGTGATTGATTATTATTATATTATTAGGTTATATATTAGATTATACAGGGTGAGGCGGAGACATAGTAATCGAAAGGTGTTAAAGAAGAAGATACTATTAATTAGAAGTTACTAGGAGATGAATTCAGAAGATCAACAATGAAGATATGTAGACTTAAAGTCTATGAAACACCAGAGATTCCCCTTAGAAACTATTATTTCCCCATGTTTCATTAAAACTGGTGCCAACACTTCCCAGTAACATGGAATTTAAAGGCGTGTCTTCCATTTTCACTGAGAAAGTCAAGCTTACCATTTCACTAGTAGACTGAACGAGTGTAAACCAAATCAGCAGAGCATTGGAACAATTTGAGATTTTTGCCTGGCTTATTATTTTTCTTCTTTGCTCATGCACAGAATGCTGAAGGCTTATTCACTTCTGGTAAGTAAGTATATTAACAGCAAGGAATAGAGAGATGAAATACCCAGAAAGATGATTAATATAAAATGGTATTTAAATAATAGGTTACTCATTGCATTTTTTATTTCCCATTGAGGAACAATCATTTCCATTCCTCTTGTTCTGGAGTGAACATAATATAAGCACAAATAAATTTAGTAGGTGAAAATTTTATGACCTTTATTATTTGGGCCAACTTCACAACGGTGCATGAAAATACTGCCAGGAAATTTCTGCTTAGATTAATCAGCAAAAGAATAACTACTTATAGAGAAGGATAGTTGTATATGTGCTTCATTGGATTCATCTCTCGAGCATAAACATAATACTGCCTATAAATATACTAACATATTCAATTAAACATGTTGTCTATCAGATTATAATGTGAACAGGCACTTATCTCTCAATGGGTTATATTGAGTGCTGACTATATAACAGACTGTGCTCAAAACACTACGCACACAGTGGTTGACAAAACACAGTCTTTGCCCTTATGCAGTTTACCGTCCTGTGAGAGAATGATATAAGAATACAATCAAATGGATATTTTATCACAAATTATGATGTGCTATGAAGGCAGAGAGTGCTAGAAGAGAACTTATTTTGCATAGTAATAAAAGGCTTCTGAAGGGTGGTACTTTTAGTGTGAGGACTCAAGGGTAAGAAGGAGGTAGCTAGGAATAGCGTGTATCTATTTGTGGGAATAGAGAAGGGTGGATGGTTAGGCAGAGTGAGCAACTTGTACATAGATCTTAGACAAGACCTTACAGGGATGAGGAACTGACAGAAAGTCAATGTGGTTGGAGGATAGTGGAAGAGAATCACACTTGATATCCACTACAGTGACTAGCACAGTCCTATGGGCATATTAGGACTCAGTGCATTTTCATTGACGATGACTAAAGTTTTTATAAAAAGACATCTTTCATGAGGCTGACTTTGGCTCCAAATTATGATCTCATCCCAAATAGCCATTCTAATATCTCTACCAACATTAAAACCATTGGAAGGGAGGGGAGGGTCTCCAGGGATAGCCGTAGACAAATGTGAAGATTTTAAAGTTTACACAGTAGAAATGAAATACTACCAGTTAATTGATCTATGAGATTAATCAATTTAGTTTAATGGAGTTTAACAGGGACAGATGGTTTGGTGATAGTTGATATGGGGAGTTGTATGATTTAGACAAGAACTGTAAAGGTCTCCATACTCTTTCTGCCATGGTCTCATCAATAACTGTGTCCCTCCAAAGGCTAAATCAAAACAAAAGGGGCAAATAGGGTGGGGGAAAAAAAACATTTTGAATTCTGTTAGTATAGTGTGGACCTAAATCATTGACACTTCCCTGTCATATACATTTTAAACCAGGAAAGATGAGTCCAATCTCATTATCAATGCTGCTAAGGCATCCTGAACTCAGATTGCATTTCAGTTCTAGACAAACTGAAGAATTAGTAGGCTATGAAAGACACAAGTAGCACAGAGTATACTGCCACAACTCAGATTCAAATGAAATTGATACGGAAGTAAAGGAAAATAATTAAGTCAAGTTCTGAACTTATTTCAACTTTCTGAGATTGGAGTGCCTCCAATCTCACATATGTATGTATATACATACATACATACATACATACATACATATAAAAATCTGTCTTCTACTTTCTTGGTCATTATTTTGTCATCTAGGAGACACACTTGAATTAGCTGAATCAATGTAAATTAGAAACATGTGGATTAAATCTCTCAAAATCACCATATGTGATTGAGGTTTTGACAAACTAAAAGACTACTGAAATGCATTTGGAAATATTTTCAGAATCCAAGAACCACTAGGTTGGCCATTCTCTAAAAATAGTCAGACCCTGTGATCGTTGTGATACTCCTCATAATTTTATGTTTAACAAACTAATTTATGTCATCACTGTTCATAATGTATTTGGGGATGAGATTAAGCATGCTGATATGAAAATGGTAGAAAGGGTTCTGACCTAAGATTCCATGGGAGAAAGTAAATCTGAAAGTCAGTTAAAGTGTCACACTTAACAGGGTTCTTAGCAAAACCAGAATATATTCTAGTTTAAGCAAAAAGGGAATTTGTTAAAGAAAATTAGGAAGTTCACCAATTTCCTTTAGAGAACAAGAGTCAGATAGAGACTTTGCAGCTAGGAGCTGTGCCCAAACTATACTCTGAGGGCTGGCTGCCTTAGAAAAGATACATTTGCTACTGCTGCTCAGCCCAGACATCCCAAACTCAACCATGATACTGGTGACTAGGTGACAAAAGCTTTCTTATTCTTTAGACCAATACACAGAGACCTCTTCTGCCACACTCACTGAAAGATCGGTTCTGCATACTCTCTCTTTACAGTGCACCAATTACAAATCAAATATATCTATGGATGTATCTGATAGGCAGAAACCAAGTTACATACCTGTGCCCCACTTAATAGTGAATCTAAGGGAGAGCCTTCTTTCATTTCCCTTGAAGAAGACAGACACATAGGTGGGAGTTTCACCAAGCATAACAAGAGTGCTCATAGCATATGGACAGCCACAACATGGAAGATGTCCTTTCCAATTTAGATTGTATAATATCTCCCAGTTCTCAGTGGCATTTCATAATCATGTTTTGCTATGATATATTTATCACATGTATTATTTTTATTTTTCTTCATAACTATTTTTCTTATTAATAATAATGATGACTCTCATTTACTCCATATTTAGCAAATTTTCTACCAGGAACACCAGTGAAAATCTGAAAACAAGTGCCCCGAAAAATGGGATTAGTATGGGATTGAATATGCATAAACATTCATTAGGCATTTGATTTAACTGAATATACTGTAGGCCTTCAACTCAGGGCCCATTGATTTTTTTTTTTATTGTTAAATTTATTGGGGTGACATAATCAGCAAAAACTACACAGGTTCCAGGTACCGGTATACAGTCCTATAGTACATTGTCTATGTGTTACATTGTGTGCTCACCACCCAGAGTCAGTTGTCTTTCCATCACCATATATTTGAATCCTCCTCCCACCTCTCCTACCTGGGTCCCTTCATACTTTCAGGTACCCATTGAATTACTGACTATGTCCATGAGTTTTTGTTTCTTTGTTGCTTTCAGTTTTATATTTCACGTATGAATGAAGTCATGTGGTTCTTGGTTTTTTCTGTCTGGCTTATTTTGCTTAACATGATGATCTCAAGGTCCATCCATTTTGTCACAAATGGCAGTATTTCATCATTTCTTTTGGCTGCGTAATATTCCATTGTGTATATGTACCACATCAATTATTTTTTGAGAATTTTTTTTTTTTAAGATTTCTTTTTATTGGTTTTTGACAGAGAGAGAGACAGAGAGAAGTGGGAGGGCTCAGAGCAGTCTCCACAGTTGACAGCATCAGTCTTCCATATAGTTTCACTCCACAGGTGGGTGTGGGGCTGCGCAGGGCAGGAACTGGGCCGGGAACCTCCCACATAGGACCTGGCAAGAACTGAACTGGGGGCACACCCCAGTTCTGCATATGGGTCCACATGGGCAGGAGCCGGGATTCAATCCTCAGGCTCCGGGGCTGCAAAGCGAGTGCTTAACCCACTGAGCCATCCCAGCTTCCCCGAGAATTTATTTTGTATTATGTTCACCAACTTATAGAAAAGTTTCAATAGTTCAATAAACATCTATATACCTTATACTCACATTCATTAATCTCTCTTGCTTTGAAGAGTCTAGACCAGTTAGTTTTTTAAATGTCCCTCAGTTTGAATTAATATGGTTGCTTCCTCAGGACTAGATTTTGATTAAACACATTTCATAGAAATGCTACGTAGGTGATGGTGTACTCTATAATTTCTAAGATGAGGCAATTAAATCAGCTTGTCCCTTTACAAGGCATAGTAAGTTGAATCATTTGTTTAAGTTGGTAGGCTCCAGGTTTCTTCTTTATAAAATTATGTTTTTCTCTATGTAATTAAAAAGTGATACCTAGATTCTGTGACTATCATGCTTCCTGATGATTTTTTAACTAAATGTTTTATCATGAATTGATGATTCATTGCTGAATCAGTTACAAGTACAATGATGGCAAAATAAAGATTTTCACATTCTGTCATATATTCTACATTATTAGTTGGCTTTCTTCCAACTAAAACAAGATTTGCCCTTCTTGTTCATCACATCCATTCATTTGCTTTTACTTAAAATATAAATATCGACTCATTAATTCATTTTCTTATTCAATGTTATATGACTGACAATTTTACTTTGATGCCCCAAATTATCTAAATTTGGCCAGTGAAAGGCCTCATCAAGCTGGCTCCTATGTCATTTTGAAATGGCCCCAGCAGATTTTGAGTACTTCCTCAATTTTTGGCACAAGTTTCAAGAACACCTAAAACTTTTCCTATCCCAAAGTTAGAATCACTAGTTTCTCCAAGAATCACTAGTTTCCTTTAAATAAAAATAATAATAAGAAGAAAATGATATTTAGATGCCAGGATCTAGGTGCTGTTATGCTCATTTCTATTGAATATCACCATTGCCTCTAGGTCCTTGCAGTTGACAAAGCTGGGAAATATTTACATCTTTATCTGTTGTTTTATATCTTGATAACTTTAATCAAATCCAATGCTCTACGATTTTTCCTTTTCTATTCTCGTTTCATGATTTTGCATGCAACTTTTTCTCTCTTCCCTTTTCCACGCTTCAATATAGGCAGAATAATTTAGTTTCTCCACAGAGAAAAGCCACAGCTCAGGGTTGGGCGGAGGAATTATACCCCGTATACGACTACCTTTGCTACATCATCCATAGTTGGGTGATCATCTCAGGCATCAGCTCTCAAAGCCAGTCTTGACCCTCTCTTACTCAGGGTCCCCCAACTGTCACCATTCTCCAGATTTTCTTGATTTAGACACTAAAGACAATATCAAATGCCTTTTCCTGATCTTGGCCCTTATTTCCTCTTGTGTAGATAATGTTATTAGATGTCCATCTTGTATTCCTTTTCCCATTGAGTTCCCGATTCTAAAATAAGACTGCCACAAAATTTTACAGGCAAGTTGATAAACTATATTTTCATAATACCATTAGAAATTAATCAGAAATTAAAATTAAATTTGTAAATATTTTGTCATTATTTACTCAAAACAAAAATCTCTGCACTTTTCTTTCTACTCCTTTTGGGAGAACAAGCTTATTGATGTTAAATTGTTGATGTTCCACAGGTTACTGAGTCTCTTCAATTTTTTCCACTTTTTTTTTTTCTATACTTCAATTTAGATTATCTCTACTGCTGTGTTTTCATGCTAATTTTTCTTCTGCATTATTGATCTGCTATTGATACTATTACATAAGTTTTTATTTCAGATACTGTATTTTCATTTCTAGAAGGTTTTTATTATTATTATTGACTTATTTCTTGATTATAATTATGATTATGATTTACTTTAGGAACTACTGATCATATAAATAATAGTTGATTCAAAATCATTCTCTTAATTTTATCATCAGTGTCACTTCTGGTTTTGTTTTTATGTTCACCTATTTTACGGTAACAGTTTGCTGTTTTTTTGTTTTTTTCCTGTCTACCAAAATTTTATTGAATATTATCATTTTATGAATATTATAATATCAAATGCTTACTATGTTTTCTTCCTTTAAAGGGTGTTGAAGTAGTCTTGTTAGGCAATTAAGTTACTTGCAAAGCTTGCATTTTAAAGCTAATTTTTAAGCTTTGTTAGGGTCAATCTAGCGTAGCCTTTACTCTAAGACAGGGATGTCTAACATTTTGGCATCCCTGGCCAGATTGGAAGAGGAATTATCTTGGGCCACACATAAAATACACTAACACTAATGATAGCTGATGAGCTAAAAAAAAAATTACAAAAAAAAAGAATCTCATAATGTTTTAAGTTTACAAATTTGTGTTGGGCCACATTCAAAGCCATCCTGTGGCCCATGGGTGGACCACAGGTTGGACATGCTTGCTCTAGGACTAATTCAGCCATACTACCAAACCGTGACCTTTCTAGATTCTTTATTGAATTTCTTGAGAGTTTAACGAGATTTCTCTGCTTTCTGTGGAAGGAGATTGAATCTCTCAACTTCTTCAAGTTCTAGAAGTTATTTGGCATATGGTTGCTCAGCAGGTATTTTCTTCCCCTCAGCAGTTGCTTTATGTGGAGTTTCACTACATACATGCATAGTTGAAGGGACCTTTATGTGTGCTTCTTTGCAGGTTACTCCTCTTCAATACTTTGATTCTTGCTGCCTCAACCTTCCCCAAATCCAACATTTGTCTTCTCATCTTAGCAAGTTCTTATGTGCTCTGCTTGAATCTTACTGCCTATCTTCTACAGGCAGAAAGCAAGGCCAATAATAGGCCCCACTTGTTTCCCTTTACTCGGTGATCACAGTCCTGCTCTGCCTATTGTCTCAACATCTGAAAGAGTTCCAGCAAAAGTAACACCCCTTTTTATGAGCTGCTAATCTATACCAAATCTTGTGTTACAAAATCATAAGCATGTAATTATGTTTTTTATTTATACTATACTACTTTTAAAAGGGCTTTACTTCTGCCCTACCCTGTATTTTGTCTTTTTCTAGTTTGTTGTAAGTAGAATAGTTCTGTACCAGTTAGAAGCAGAAATTAACTAAACATAAAGAATTTTAAGGAAGAGTTATGCTCCCTCTTTTTAGTGCTCAATAGCCAGGACTGAGGTTATCCTTACTCTCAATGGAAACTGAAAATGCAGTTTTGTAATTTTTTTTTTTTCCTGGGAGGTCCTATATGCTCAGTGAAAAACTCAGAGAAAAGTAGATGTTGAGAAACAGTGGGCATTACCTACCACAACTGTATAGTTGTTTGGTCACTTAGCAGTTTAGTAGCTCCCTGAGTGGAGGGTCAGAATCTTCTTCATTTCAGTAGCTTATAAAGAGCCTGATGCTCATGAAGGGCTCAGGAAAAATAAAATTGAGAGGAAAATGGTCCTGAAAACTGAACTCATGGTTACCCAAACCACCGAAGAGAAAATGAGGCATGAGGAAAGAAGACAATATGAGAGCTTTTTGGAAAGTATCCAGCCATGTAACCATTCTTGTTATATTGACAACAGCTGGATTTTTTTCCCCCAGACAATCCTCATATATGCTTGGAGGGGAAAGCCTTGGAGAAAAAAGTTAGAAATTATCTTGGAGCTCTAAATACACAAACCCAGAGATTATTTTAAAACTCTGTTGAGGAATTGGGAACTACAAAAGCCTTGCATCTTTTCTCACCTCAAAAGTCCTTTTCTTGTCACTATGTCACTTCTTTCAAAGTTCAGATTATAAGCAAGCTACCAAATGAAGCCTTTTCTGACCACCCAGCCCGTAGGCAAGCAGCTCTGTTATAGCTTGATAGTGTTGTTCTTAAAGCATATAATGACTTATATAGTTTATTTCTACCTTCAGATGGTCAACTCTACTTGAAGTGGCAAGATAAATAAAAATTGTCTTTTATTTCTGTTATTCTCTGCTTTCCTCACAGTGCATGCCCCAGTATGCATAGAACCTATTAAATAAGAACATTGTTACTTGATCTGGTGTTGAACATCTGATTGTTTGAGTGTCAGCTGAGACCTCAAAAGAACATAAGCATGGTGATGTTCCTATCTTTTCCCCACTGGGGTGCTGGGACCACTTTCTCAGGGAGGCTGTCCTTGACTACTCTATCAAAACAGGCAAACAAAGAACATTAATTTAATCCTCCCGTGTTTTACTCTTTCTCCTAACCTATCACCATAAAACATATGATATATGGCAAATATTTATTTTCTATATTGTCTATCTCTTTTTCCATTCAAATAAGGGCTGGGATGTTTGTACTTTTTTGTCACTGCTATAATCCTAGTGCATAAACATTTGCAGAATGAAAGAATGGGAGACTATAACAGAAGACGTTAACTAAGAGGGACACCATGGAAAAAATTGAGATGAGATCTGAAAGTGTGGTGGGGTGTTTGCTACCCCCTAACTGACAAAGAGGGTTGTATTTGATGGTGAGAACATCTTGGGTAGCTCTTTTAGGGCCATGTAAAAAGAGAACTGAAATATAAAGAGATGGGTGAAAGGTTTTTTTCTCTGCTCTATTGTGCAATTTAGCCAATTCATATTATGAGTTTTAGGAGAGTCTTTCAATAACAGTTAAAACAGAGAATGTTCAAATCACATAAAAATTTATGAAGACAATATCAAATTTGTAATTAAAAATCAAAATAAAAAAACAGAAATGCATGCTGCAATTTTTAGTTATTTTTCCAATCAATGAACGTAGTTGCCTTTTATATATATAGTTGCCTTTTATATATAAAGTAAATTTCTAGTTGCCATAGGTCCTATAAAAATAATATTTCATACCACTGGTTCCTGTTCCTGTTTTTTCCTGCCTTGTGATTTGAAAAAGGGTGTTTTATTTTCTTCTTTTCACATTTAGTCTGAATCCCTTCTCCATTCTTTGGCCTCCATTTCAGCACTAAGGGGCTCATTATTACAGAGTTAAAAAGCCATAAGCAAGAGTTTATAAAGCAAACTGCGACAGAGGCACAGCTATCATCTTACCATTGTAACCACTATGAATTGCTGGGTGGCACCAGAAAGCTCACTGGTATCTTGGCATATGGTAGTTGAAACCTGGTAATTTGGGTAGAATAAAAGTGTGTATGGAATTGCCATTAGGCTTTCATCCAGTTCTGTACTGTATGTGTGCATTTGTGTGTTGTATTGGGGCAGAAAAGGGGAAGGGAGTAAGAAAAGAAGAGAGAAGGGGAAAGAAGAGAAACATGTTACATCAATCCTAGTCTCTGCTATTTTTATGTTTTGATTATAAATGACCTAGAGTGGACACAACTCCAACTCTATGGTCTTTCTCCTTTCATGGATCTCAGTATATTGTTGGCAAAATATTTCTTGCTGGAGCCCACTAACCTGATTGGTTGACTGATTTTGCCCACTCTACTTCTTTATCTAAGTATTCCAGAAGAAAGGGTAGGATTCAAAGTCCACAATGCATTCAGCATTGGTTGTCGATTCAAGCAACCAAAGACATGAAACTAATTAGCAAAGAAGAAACAGGGGTTGAGATCAGATGGAGAGAGATGTGGGAAAGAGGTAGTAGACCTTTCCTTGTGAACTTGGTTCAGACACATGCCCCATAAACTTTTAGTTTTAAACCAGAATCTTAGCATGTAACAAAATTTCTGAGAGTATGCAGTTACCTAGGGCCAGAGTGCAACCAAGTTAGCTACACTGAACTGCTCCTTGAAGGAGGCATGGATTGACTGTGAGAAAACATGGTACTCACATTTATCCCAACACAGTCCTCAGCTGTACGTTCAGATTAGGTACATAACCTTGTAGAATGTTGTCTATGAAGTCAAAAGCTAAAATTTATAATGCCCAGTGAGCTGAAAATTATAGGGCACTGTGCCACACAGAAGTAGTTTCATGTTTATTTCTGTGACCTCGCTTATATGTGGAATATAAAACTGAAAGTAACAAAGAAACAAAGACTTATGGACACAATAACTTGGTGATTACCTGAAGGAAGGGGAGGAGAGGGGAGGAAGAGTGGGGAGAGGAGGTGGGAGTGGGCACCAGATTTATGGACACACTCAATAGTTTGGTGGTTACTTGAGTGAAGGGAAGGAGGGGGGAGGGAGAGTGGGAGGGGGGAGTGGGAGTGGGCACAAGATATATGGTGATGGAAGGAGAGCTGATTCTGAGTGGTGAACACATAATGCAATGCATAGGTGATGTAATGTAGATTTGTACATCTGGAAACTATCTAATTGTTACCAATCAATGTCACCCCAATAAATGTAACAATAATATATATATACATATATATATATATATATATATATATATATAGAGAGAGAGAGAGAGAGAGAGAGAGAGAGAATTTCAATTTCAAATTTAGTTAAGAATAGAAGATTCTTTACAAGAGTGTAGGGATTCATTCCTCTCACTCTCTTGGGACAAACTTCTCCTGGTTAGTAAATCCACTAACCCCTTGCTTTATTTAGATACAGAAACGTATGAACCAGGTAGGTATGGTGTTAGCAACAGCCACCCATCTAGTGACTCTTGAAATCTCCTCTTTGCAAGGACTGCATCAATGCCCATAACCAAAGAACCCTAAATTGCAGATTCAGTGGTCTTCCTTCTACCTGCCTCATGTTCCGAGGATAGGGTAGAGAAGGGGCACTTTTTCTTTGGTCTCTTCTAATATCTGCTGTGGAAACCTTTGATGCCTTTTCCTGGCATTCTTCTTGTTGCTCTGTGTCTATTGCAACCTTTTTGCACGCCAGACTCCATCATGCCTGCAATAACACTCAGCCACGTCTCTCAATTACTTATTTTGTATGGGAAAAAAAGAAAAAGCTCCATCTTATCTGGCCTTAGGCAACAAAAATGTTTTAGCACTGCAAATAAATTATCTAAATGTGTTTGGAGATATTCCATTTTCTAGCTAAATGCTAAAGATCTTACCACATGGAAATGAAATGTGCACGTCCAGGGAGGTAGGAAAAGAACCCCCAAGGACAGGGTGACAGAAGAGAGTGTGGTCGGGGTTACCCTGCACAAGGCTGTGGCTCTGCGTGACTCCTGCTATGCTATGCCACCAACATAGAACTCCAGGTTAAAGGAGACCTTTCAGCTAGCCTTTTGCAGACCATTCTCCCTGGCTTTAGTATTGATGATGAGAAGTAACAGTTTGTCTACCTCTGAGTCTTAATGAGGAAGTCATTAGATTTATATTGTAAACTGCAGTGGTGGCAGGGGGAGGATATGCTGTTTGCACTAACTAACCTAAGTGTCCGTATCCACCCACATTAGTAAAAGAGAAATGATTATTCTTTCTTTTCTTTCCCTGCTTCTCCTCTGCTTCCGGTCAGAGCTCTTCCTCCCACCACCTACTCTGCTACTCCATGGAGTACTGATGGATTAGGAGTCAATAGTGATGGTGATAATAGCAGTAAGTGCCATTTACTGTGCATAATTCATGTGCCACATACTAGTATGCCCACTTCAAACTTTAAACAACCTCAGAATGAGAACATTGTTATCTCCATTTTCCAATAAGGAAGCTGAGAATGAGAAAACGGAAGCCACTACCAAGGAAATAAAGCAGGCAGTGGTGGGACTCTCTAAAGGCCACACTGTCACTTAACTACATTATGTCTTTTAATTGGTAAAGCATAGTATAGATATATGGTATGGCTACAGTTATTAAAACCCTTTGCAACCCTAATCCTGCCATTGTAAATTCCCCATGCTGCCCTAAAAGTGTCAAACCAGGATGTTTAGTAAAAGGCACCTGACAGGTTAGCTGGGTAACACCTTGCATGCATGACAAGCCATGTGGACGCCTCTGATGGGGATCAATGCATTTCTCTTTGTCTCATCTGACTTCCAGATTCACAGTAAGATTTAAAGAGAAACGTGATACTGAATAACAACTGTCAAATATCCTAACACTTTCTAGTATCTCACTCTCTCTGATGGTAAGTATTTTGGCTCAAATAATACTACATAAATTTTACATATAGGACTTTAGAGTTTACAAAGGTCTTTCATATAAATGTTCACATTTAACTCTATCCAACTTGAAAACTAAGTATTATTAAGGCAATTTTCCAAATGAGAAAATTAAGCTGCTTAAGGTGCAAAAAATTGTTCCCCCCCCCCCACAAATCTGTATTTCTCAATTACAAAAACCTTCCATAATTAGAATGGCATATATATCCCAGTTGGCCTGGTTGTACCAGTATAATTCACTCTCAAAAGTGTTCTCATTCAAGGGATAAGATATACAATCAAGCTACCCCAAATCATGGAATTAAATAAAGAATTTCACTCACAACTAAGCAAATTTTGATAACATAGTAAGTTACACCTTGCTCCATCAGGGATACAGCTGTGCCTCTCTTGTAGCAGATGAGTCCTTAAGTGAGGTAGATACTTGGAACATCAATAATTTAACTTTTAACTCTTTCCACCTGTAACTGAAAGCCCCTCTGTAGGTCAACCATTCAACATTTGTTTCCTAGCCCTGGCAGCACATTGATCCACGTGGTGAGTTTTTTAAAAATCAGGGCAGCCTCAGTGCCACCTGGGACCACTTCAGCCTGGACTGCAGGAGTGGAATCTGTGACAGGGCATTTTTCAAAATCTCTCCAGACATTGTTTTGGCAGTGTAGCCAGAAGTGATAACTGGCAGCATGTGAACAGGCGCAACTTGATAATAGTAAAGTATTATATGTTAGATCCCTATGGAGGGAAGGCACTGCAGAGGAGAGATCCACGTGGAAGTGGGGGGTGGGGCATTGCTAAAGAGTAGAAAAGAAAGATATTGATGGCTACCTTTTCTATTTTATGAAACCCGTACGAGGGCTATCTGGAAAGTATCCAGCCATGTAACCATTCTTGTTATATTGACAATGGCTGGATTTTTTCCAGACACCCCTCGTAAGTGTTTATCTCAACTTTTATGAGGGTACAATTATTCAGAAGGAATTATGTATGAAAATAAAACTTCTTCTGTTAGTATCATCACTTCTATGGGATAAAACCTCTTTGTTATTTTACTTATTTTGGAATATGCTCACTGAGAAAGGGAAGAAGTACCCCCATTGTGCAAGGAAAGACATGGGGTCACAGACAGGTTAAGGTCTGAGCCATGGGTCACACAGTGATAACCCAGACCTGGAATTAGCAGTCAAAATTTCTAATTGTTAAGCTAATGCTCTGTGAAAATTTAGGCGTGGTGAAAAAAGTTTTACTATTTTCCCAATCCATGAGAGTATTTTTAAAAGAGAGTATAATTAGACCTATTTTATGGTTATTTATTGCAATAAATGTTTGTTTTCCTTTGAAATGCACTATATCATATCCTAATCTTTTTGCCATAATTTTTGAATGGAAAGAAAGTAATATTTCAGCTGATGCAATTTCAATATGCTGGGAGCTGTCTCCTGTTTCAGGCCCTGTTCAGAACCAGGGCCTAGAGACACAGCAGGCCTGGCCGGGCACTTGCTCCTTCCTGATGCAGATCACTACCGTGCAGAATCACTGAGTTCTCTCCTTAGAATCCCAAGCAAACCAACTTCTTTCCTTTAGTATTTTTTTTTCTTTTAAAATAATACTTAGTCCATCCTAGGATTCTATTCTAAGAAGTTATTTCTCAGCATAGCCCCAGTGGTCACCCTTTCAAAACTCCAATCTTGGGTCTAATTCTTCAATCTCTCTTCCCACTTCCCCAATCATTCACTAGTTTTCAATCACTCAGCTATGGTAAGAGCAGAGGAAAAAGGTAGAAGAATAGGACTCCTGGGTTGCTTCTTTCATGGCTCTCATTAGTCAGGGACAGGTAGAGGAGTAAGTTCAGGGCCAGTTCTTCGACCCAGAGTCTGACGTCTAAGCCTATGTAACACAAAAATGTGTAATATGACTGCAAGCAGGGATATGATCATAACCCTCAGAATTTTGTTCCTTCAGGCTGGTGAACCAGCAAAAATAAAAATTAAATCTGGTTCTTCATAACCACAGCTTCAGCCCATGTTTCTCTCCAGGAGCTGTTAGCTATCTCATGCTGAACAGCAGAAGATATAATTTCCCCTGATATGTTCAGCACAGAGATCTAGCCAAGTATATGGAAGTAAGTCCTCAAACACTTGATATTATGAGAGGGCTGGAAAAATTAGTCAAGGTGCTGATATCCTCATGAACTTAAATATAACTTAAAAAAAGGATTTGACATAGATTAAAGTTGGTTTAAAAAAAATGGTAAGACAAGTAGGGTAAGAGAAAAAAGTAAATTTGTAAAGTTTGTTGTGAAATGCCTCCTAGGTCCACCTGATTAAACCCAGATAGGATTCCTGAAGTAAGAAGGAAGGCTAGACATTATAAGAAAGACCCGTAAGTGGACAAGAAATGAAGGACTCTAGATCTGAGAGTAACTGAGGAAGGGTGTAGAAGTGAGAGAGAGGAGAGATGTTAGCATACCAGATAAATTTGATGGAGAATTGTTGCTCTATAGGTGTGCTTGTTTCCTTTATAGTCCCCTGAAGAGCTAGGACTGGTCGCCTTTATGTTCTACACATTACACAAGCTTAGTAAATGATTTGTTGATTAAATAAATACAAAAATAAGTGAACATATGAGGGTATAAACAAAGTCATAAGTGGAGGAGTTTACTCTAAGTGGCATCACTAGCAGCCTTGGCTATGACATTAAGGCTTTTTTGTTACCTCTCATCTTCCTTTGACTAACCATACAGCTCTTAATATTTCAGAGCATTTTTCTGCCAGTAACTGATGCTTGCCTTTGGTCTTTTGAAGGAAGACGACAGTTAACAGTTATATTGACTTTATATTTAGCAGCATCAGGCAAGAATAGAAATGTTCTAATCCTGTCTCCTCCTACGGAATGTGAATTGTGGTCAGAATAATATGTTTTTGCCTCCTGTGATTTCGATCAAATTTCATAAGCCAGACAGGGCGTAGGGAGCCAGGCTACAGCAGCCACTCTCCCTGGTAAACAGTGTCACACCTCCTTTGGACAGCCCAGGGCACTATGTGTGCCCTGGTGTTAGAGACACCTTGCCAAGACTTTTCTGTTCTCCCTGTCTTGTTTCTCTGCCCAGTGTTCATGTGGCGTTTGGCTTCCTATTATTAGAACTGGGCAACGCAAAGATGTGCAGGTGTGAGAAGTGCACACACATGTACTTGGAGAAGGCTGCCCCAGAAAAACATACCCAGGGCCTGGATGCCTCTCAGAGTTTTATGTCTCCACTTCCCAATAAGGAAGAAGGGTCACTAAAACTTCCACTGAAGAAGGCTGGCCTCTCAGGGCAGTGCTATCCGGTGGGCCATTTTAT
Organism: Craseonycteris thonglongyai; assembly: GCA_004027555.1. NCBI lineage: Eukaryota > Metazoa > Chordata > Mammalia > Chiroptera > Craseonycteridae > Craseonycteris > Craseonycteris thonglongyai. The sequence goes on from PVKE010030750.1 coordinate 15,590, forward strand.
TTCCATAACGCAGGCCCAGGAAGATGTCAGAATGGCAAGTCTGTAGGCAGAAGCCAGCAGAAAAATCTGCCCTCCTTCATGGACCCCTAAGAAAACAGTTACCCAGTTGTCCATTAGATTTATTAATAGCACGTTTATCTCTCTGTCACTATGTGGGTTTAACATCTTTTCTTGGAAACAGGTGAGTCAGCTTACCATTTGCTTCAACCACTATCTGTTAAAAACATGATTACTGCCATAGGATTCTAAATCAAATTAGTAGTAATGGGTTTTTATTTTTCAGAGGAAAACACTGGATTTTTCAGTCTTCTACAAGACTGTCCTCCAATTTCACCTCTTCCCTTACCTTGAGAGTGCTAACAATTTCAACGCATGATCACAGGAAAACTGCTGTTTGGGAATAGGAGTTAGAATATATAGCTAGAAATTTAAATTTTGGAAGAGAGAAGAAAAGAATGAAAATTTAAAATGGAATGGAAAGTTTAAAAGGGAGCAAAAATAAAATTTAACTGATGCACATCGGTTTGGCTGAGTGGGAATTATATATTTTGAGGATAAAATAAGAATTACAATCAGATAAGAATTCACATTAATTTCTTCTTTATTTATCCATGAAGTAAACCAAATTAAGGGGGAAAGAATCTATTTTTTAAGTCTCGAACATTCAGCCTACAAAGATATTAAGATCTTATCAAAGTTTTGCTCCAATTAATAAAGGAAAGCCAAGATCCATTCACCACTTAGGTTCTTTTGATGGTACAGTTACTGGTAGCTAAGTATATTGAGTCTTAAATAGCCTGGCCAAAAGTTTTCTGCTTTCCTCTGTTTTGTTAACAAACATGCACTGAAAATATTTATCAGATGTCCAGATTAATTTGGACTGTGGGGAAGTTAATGCATGGACTCTATATACAATCTTTAAAAGTAGGAGTAATAGCATATAAAATAGTTCTCCTTTTTACCCATTCAAACCTTTTGATTTATTATTAGATTAAGCTAATCCTTAATTACTTTTAGTTGGTAAGATTTCCTAGTTTGTAAATTAAAAAAAAAAAAAGATTTAACTAACTGAATATGCATCTAAAAATGTGTTCCTTCTTTTTTTTTCTTTGAGATTCCTCTCATTCCTGAATGTTCCCCCCCGCCCCCCCAACCAGGTGGATGTTTCTTTGTTGATGATGTTTTTCTTTTTAAATATTCTGTGGAGTTTATTTTCTAGTATTTTCTAAAGCCTGACTATCTTTCATGTTGGTAAACTATTAGTTGTGATATATATGCTAATAAAGTTCTGTTTCACTGTTCAATAAAAAGATTGTACTTGCTTTGATCAAGAATTATACCAAAGTTAGAGCTATCAGAGAAAAACGAATAAAACAAAATAAACAGTTGGTTTATATTATCAGCTAAACAGTCTACATAATTAGTTATAACAGTAAAAAAATCATAAAGCCCTTTTAGAATTTGAATATCGCACACAATTGGGCTTCTAAATGTTAACCCGTGAAGACACATTGACTTCTTGGCAATTATTTATTGGGGTGATATAAAGAATCTTGTGCCCAAACAGAATCTTATTTTCTCTGTCACTAAGAACAAAATAGTCAAAATACTTCCACGGATGAGTATGTCATTAATGGAATCTTTTCAGATGTGTGTATAAGTCAGAGGAGATTTTTCTCTGATTTACGCCACACTACCCCACATACTAGACAATATATTCTAAAGAAATGTGGTTTGGATCAAGTCTAAAAAACAACTGCAAGTATCCCATAAGGCTAATTTAATGCAATCCATGATCACTTCAACGTGGCAAATATAAACACTCCTAGAAAAAGCTCACATTGTTAGTTATATAATTTACAGGGTAAGTCTGGGGTTTATAGCTACTCAAGGTAAGAGATATTGTTGCCTGATGACACTCCAGTAACTTCATGGTTGATGAAATCATGACAGCTTCACCATCATTTGAAAACAGTTTTAAAAGTATACCTCTATGTGTATTTTGCAGGTATTCCCTAAAGAACGAGACCAAAGCCAGTGAAGTAAATCCAAATCCTGCAGGCTGGCCCCACCTGCTGCACCAGAAGCTCTTGCCTCAGCTGGCCTGCCTGTGGGCTGAGCCCCAGGAGACCTATGACTGCACCATGATTCACGGGCTCTACAGAAGCCAAACTGGCTCCTTCGGCTTTGCTCTGAGGCTTCAGCTCAAGACCTTGGCCTCCCCTCCCTCTTAGCACAAAAGGCCAACAGTAAGTATGAAGAGTCAGATAAAACCACCAGCAACCACCACCCTGTTAACATTATGATCAGCATGAAACAAAGACTCATTAAGAATTTCAGGACTCGAGCTAAGGATTTGGAAAAAAAATTGGCAAAAAAAAAAAATAAAAGGTTTTCTTTAATTTTTGGTAATATGAGGCACATAATCAAAGGAGAGTATTTCCAGAGGTTATATAGCTTATTTTAATGAGACCCTAATGATTTATAGGAAATTTGATAGAAAACTTTATTCTAATTAATTTAAATCAGCTATGTTTTCACAAGTTTCTTGAAACTGAGAATTAATGAACAGAAAAATATAATTTCAAATCTTTGGAACCGATGCATATTTTTTTTCTCACAAGAAAATAACTGAAATACTATGTAGCAGAATTTGGGGAATATTCATTTCTTGCATGCTTCTTTTTAAGGAATCCTGTCTATTGTCCCTAGGTAGAGAGCCTAGTGAGCTTCTCCTTTGTGGACATTAAAAGGTTTTGTATTTAGAAGTACTTACTATGTGTAAAGCATGAGAGTAATCTCCACTCTCTCAAGAGTTTATAAAGAAGGCAGATAAACACAGAAACAAGGGAACAAAGGAAGAGGTGTAAATATAAGCAGGGGTCAAGACAAACGTGGGAAAGAGGGCTCTAGCTGATTTTTGCCTACAACCTACTTACCACATAATCAGCTTTCCAGAAGACAATTTCAGCCAATTTACTTTTCTTTTAACTATTTAGTTGTAGCTAGGCAGTTTTATTTTACCTTCCTGACATTTAAGGAATATCACTCTGGTCTTTACTCCCAGATCTCTGCTGTAGTTGAATATAGATGAATGGAGAAATAAATTGAGGGGCATACAAAGACATATTAATATGCATAAAGGGTTGAATATGAATAATTTACATTAATATTTGTTTAGATTTAAAGAATATATTGTAAGAATTTTTATATTCAAGAACATTATTTCTAGAAATACATTTTTACTATGACATATTATGAGTACATAACTGTTAAATAAATATTAGCTGAAAAGGACCGTGATATAAATAAGGCCAATCAGGGTTTTTCTTTGGAAACAAACGAAAATCAACAGCTCTAGGACTGTGAAGATGAAAGAACAGATTTGGGAATGACAAAAGTTATCTTTATCCCCTGTCATTACACTGAAGCTTAATAAGAATAAGCAGAAATGGATGAGGTACTGTCTTAGTCCACCAGGCTGCTATAAAAGAATACCATACACTGAGTGGCGTATAAACAGAAATTGATTTCTCACCGTTCTGGGGGCTGGAAAGTTCAAGATCAATGTACCAGCAGCTTTGGTGTCTGGTAAAGGCCCGCTTCCTGGTTCATGGACAGCCATCTTCTCACTGTATCCTCACATGGCAGAAAGGTGAGAGAGCTCTCTTGGGCTCTTTTGTAAGGGCACTGATCCCATTCATGAGGACTCTGTCCTCATAATCTGATCGCCTCTGAAAGACTCCATCTCCAAATTCCCTCGCATTGGAAATTAGGTCTCAACATATGAATTTGGGGGTATATAAACCATCAACTCATAGTAGATATGGAGAGAGAAATAGTCCTGGA
>PVKE010030751.1:0-19433 GCA_004027555.1 Craseonycteris thonglongyai
TAGACATTCGTTGAGACTGTCCTTTTCTCCGTTTGCATTTCTTTTGAGCAAATACTGAAAACTTAGAATCCTCGTGCTCTTTCCCATGGTTCTCATGCTGATATCTGAAGGTTGGTTTTTAGAGGAGAGGTGAAAGCAGGAATACCAGAAATCTCAGTTTGTAGGATTCATTGATTGGTTTCAATAAAGTAAACCAGAGAGTATGATACTTAACAATGAGTTATGGTACAAAATAATAAACTGTCACTTTCCTTCATTCAATTACATAGTAGTGCCTAAGTTTGGGCTTGAAGATGCAATTCAATTTCTTTCTAATCATAAGTTCTTATTATCTTTATCTAGGGAAACAGCCTCCTCTGGATGGCTCTTAAATGTCGTATTACCTATTGACTAAACATTTGGACCGTGCAATAAATCTTGATGGACTTTGTCCAGTGCTCTTCTTATTAGTGAAAGATTAAAACTGATATAAAGGAAATGATTTAATAAGTAACTTCTGCTTTTCAGAGGGTGTGGGAATGGGACTTATTGTAGGGAAGCACAATGGCAGCACAGTTCTTTCCTTTAAACTTGCTTTGGCAGCCTCAGGTTTCTGTCTTAGTGGATCCAAGAGTTCTCACATGAGCTGGATGTCTGTAGAACACAAGGAAAGTCTTTTCCCCTGACCTCTATCTGAGTCTTGGACAATAGAAACGAGGGCAGGAAATGAGTAGGGCATTTCCCATTAGTTTTAGTGAGAGTGGGTTACTAGTTTAAATCTCCCTTAAAAATTATTGAATACCAACATTATTTCTATATTTTAAACATACAACTTGAATACACTCCACTTTAACTTTGGCTTTATGCAAAGAGGGTGTACTGGGATTTAAACAGTTTGAGTAAATGTCTCTTTTCTGTCTGCAGAGCCTGATCCTTTGTTGAACAGTTCTTAACTTTGAAATTACTGCTATTTTGTTACAGAGCTTGGAGAGCTTAATAAATAAGTGAGCTCATCCTGATATAGTTTTTAAAACATCTGGAGTTTAGTTCAGAAGACCTGAGTTTGAATTCATATTACTACTAATTACTTGTGTAGCTTTTCTGAGCCTCCATATTTCACTGGCAAAAGTTAGAGTACTATATAAATCCCGGAATGTTGGGACAATGAAATATAATAAAATAACATGTGAAAGCAGCTGGCATAATAGCCAGTATATAGAGTAAGCTCAATTGACTATAGTTAATATAATGTGGTAAGACATGGCATAATGTATTGTCCTGGGGTCAATGCACGCTATTCAGTGGTGAAACTTTTATGCTTATAGCAAGATTTTATGTGGAAAATGACAGAGAATTTATTATCAATGATCTTAGTAGAGATTCTGCACTTACTGGGAAGGTTTTGTGTGCTGCTTTTGCTGGACATAACCATACCAACCAAATACCAAGACCTCTGGGGGAACATGTCACAAAATAGCATCCTTACACTGGAATAAAGTTCTTCATAAAGTGAAATTCTGCCTCAAAAGACAACATTAAGAATCTGTATACTTGAGTCTGTTGGTTCCCAAGGTAGAAGAAAATGCTTGTCAGCATGTGTGCATAGGTAGTGGAAGAGGCCTGTATGTGTATTTGGAAGGCAGAACGGTTGTCAGATCTCTGGGTTTAAAGGCTTATAAATATATGAAGAGCTAGAGCAAGATCACAATGCTGACCACAAGAGCATAATTGTTCTGTGTGAACTACTTCTTTAAGACTGGAGACTCTTAGCATCTTGGGTCCCTGCCCAAGCAGGTTCGCTGTTATTAGATTCTTTTAGTTGCAAGCTGCCAGGATTGTTGGGAGCAGCACAGAGGTCTATCCCTGTCCTTGCAAATAAAGGTGAGCCCTGCCAGCGATAGGCAGGACTTTCAGGGAACGTAGGATGGCCATTCTATGTTTCTCATTTCTCCTCCTACTTCAGAAAATATACTTGTTCCTGGGAAAGGACACTTGTTTGCGTAAGGGGCAGGAAAATGAAGTGCTTGCCTTACAGACCAAGAGACTTGAGGTGTCCCAGCTGTGGTTCATGCCTTTCTGTGCTGCACATTTATCCTCAAGAGTGGCACCACATCTTAGACTAAGAAGACAGAATCTGTACTGTGAGACCAATTTATATATTGTTTCCTCATACAAAGGACAGACTCAGAGGGTCTTTCATGTTTTATTTCATAATATGTAATTCTTTTATTTTAAATGCCTTTTTTTTTTTAACATAGAATTGAGCCAGCCAAGCTCTTTTAAAATTCGTCTTTACTTATGAAACGTTTCATCAAACCTTTTCACTGTAAGGGGGATACATTCTAAATGATTAGGAATATAAAATGAAATAACATAATTCTAAAATAGTATTATTCTCAAATAAAATAATTTTGAATATGTCCCTATTTTATTTTTTATATCCCATTAGTAAGACAGAAATGTGCATTTAAATTTGGTTCTTAATAGCTCCTTGGGAGAAACGTTAGAGTGGATTTTTGTGTGTGAAAATTTTGCATATGGGGCTAGAATATATAATAACCTTCTAGTGTCACAGAATTCATTTGTCTTAAGGCATTTTGCCCTAGGAATATATTTCTATTTAATAAAGTAATTTATTTCAAGGCAATTTACTCAAAATGTACATGGGGTAAGGCACTGTGGCAGGGATGAAGGGACACAGGGGGATGTTACCAACGTTGTCCAAGGTCACTGGGGAAGGTAATGCATAAATAGGATATGCTGAAGCAAGGGAGCTTTGCTGGATCCAGTGTCAGATGACTTGTGGAGGCAGAAAGAGTTCTAGGAATAAAAGTCCAGCCAGCTAGAGCAGGCTCATTGTGTGAGAAGAGTTTAAAGACCTCTGCCTGAGGCCTTTGGATGTGACTTTAAAGCAGGATGGATGGAAGCAGGTGGAGAGTGGTATGAGTTTTAAAGACTTGAATTTGGAATAGCAACAGCTCTAGGGCTTGTAGATACAAAATGCCACAGTGAAAGTTTTTCTTTTTAATTGTTAAATTTATTGAGGTGACATTGGTTGGTAAAAATTACATAGAAAGTTTTTCTTAAGTGATGTTCAACACTCCCAAGTCTCCCAGGCACCTGACACAGTCCCTTCATATCCCTAAAGAAGGATCTTAAACCATGATAAGATGAACTTAATAACTCTGAGCCCCAATCATAAAAGCAAGCATATGCGGTCAGACAGATTTTATTTACTATTTCAGCAAGGATTATGGATGGAATGTAGACTCTGCCATCAATCATTACAGTCTGTAATACAATCCATGTTTTGTTTCCAGAGATCATGTTTATTACGGGAATCAAAGCATATACTGGAATACTGGAATCTTATTTCTGGCCCTGGACTCATTATAACAAAGTGTTACAGTGTTTGAGTGTAGGCATTGGGTTAGATCTAAGTATGCCCTACGTTAAAGAGTATTCTTAGAATAAATAGGGCAAATAAGTTTATTCAACTTTCACTAAGGCCTCCTGCACCTTTAAGCCTGCTTTTTAAAATATGTTTAATTATTAAAAAGTAAAAAATGATTTTTTGGCATGTTCCTTCTGGTGCCAGCCATCTGGCAGGACTATTCTATGTAGAGAGGCATATTTGAGCTATTATTTGTTAATGTTGGGCCAACTGTCACTATCTCCCAGCGTCCTGGGGGATGCAAGGGTAAGATAACAGGGATCATTCTCATTTCTTTCCATCTGTGGGGGAGAATAAAGACTTTTCTCTCTACTCTTCTAAATTCTCCTGGCTGGTCTAATAATCTAATTGACCTGAAACAGATTAATAGGAGAAAATAACCAAATTTATTACATATGTACATATAGGGGTTTCATCAGAATGTGGGACCTGGGGACAAACATGACAGTGAAGGCTTATATGCCATCTTGATCTAAAGAGAAGGGCTTGTGGTTTGGGACTTCAAAGGGCAGGAAGGTAATTCACATGGAGATGGACAAGCAAATGTTTGGTAAATATATGTTTTCTGGTTCATCTGTCTTTAACAATGGGACACGGAGAGGGCTGTGATCAAATGGCCTTGTTATGCTCTTTCCTGTCTATCACACAGGAGCTCATAGTAATCTACACTTGATCTTAGCCAAAAGGCAGAGACACTATGTCAACTATAGATATCAATGATGATAGTTCTCTTCCCGGAGCAGGTCTCCGACCTAAATTCCTTTAGGCACTTTGGGGTTAAGGTAAAAGGTTCTTTCTGAGTCTTCTGTTTCTTAAAAAAATCAATATCCCAAAAGGCCTACGCTTGGTGTGGTAAACTTTGCTTCTCACATCCCAGGCCTAAAAGTGAGTATGTAAAACTAGACATGACAATATAGTGTGAACTAGGTGAAATTGTGCTCTGAGAGAGCTCTTTGAAAATAAATTAACCTAAATTACTCTCTAAGTAAAACTGAAACCTTACTTCACCTTGCATTAAAAGAAGTTTCCACAGACCAGATCTGGAAGAAATGCTTCATTTTCTTCAGCTCTAGAGTTGGTAAAAGATCCATTGCAGACACTGTTAGAATTAAAAAAGTGAAAATTTGTAAAGCACATAGGATCTGAACAAATGCAAGATTCTATGGTTGAAATCCCTTTTAAATTTACATTCATGTAGCATAGTATATAGTAAAGAAATGTTTACTTCCCTGTGTTTAAATAAAGAGACATTCCCCCAAACGAAGAAAAGTGAATGAACTTCAGTGTCCTATTTAATTGAAATGAAAAAATACACTTCAGAGTTTAGCAAGAGATTACCAACAAGTAAATTCTATTGTCAAGTTCTAGACATATTATTCTGCTCACAATATTTTGGGTCACAATAAAAGATGTGAAAGAAGAAAACACCAAGAGAAAAGAGAGGGGAAAAAAAATGCCACTTAGTAAATTGCTAAAAGAAAAATCTGTATTTCACATCTGGTTATGTGAAAAAACACCTATTCTCCCCTGGGGCCCATTGAAACAAATTGTTGGGAACAGGATCTTGCCTTTGTACAAGGAAAACATACATTCCACACTTTAAGTAGAAACTGAACATGATAAACAATGTGTTTGGGGAAAAGTGGGAAATAATTTGTTGCTTCACTATGAAGGGAATGTATGTCCACAGTATACCAGATTAGGGGTAGGGAAAAGGTACAAAAGGCAGGAAATTTATCTAGTATCAGGGGCAAGACAGGCACATAGGACAACAGGCATGCCTTGGGTCTCTAAAGATGCTGATTGGCACAAGTTATGATGATGGATATGTTGACTCTATGAACGATGCTTCTTGGTGAGCCCAGTAAATGTAGCATTTCTGTGTTTTTATCCCTGAAATATATCCAGAAATTAATGATCCATCACATAATCTGTCAGCTCAATGGATTTATTTTTTTTAAGACTTGCTAGATGATCCTGATTGTAATCATCTTCCCCAAAATCTGATTCACAGCTTCAGTTTGACAATTAGGATATAACCACTGCATCCCCAAATGTCTTCATTGGTAGTCTCTAAAGAGACGGCCAATAAGATTCTTTCTGTTTTCAATGTTTCCATTACTACTGATACTGCAAAGTATTCTAGCCAGGCTGATCAAGGCTTGATTTTCTCTTGCAATGATGTACAGTCCAACAAACTCAGGAACTGTGGCTCTTCCTTGTCAAACCTGTGACACATCAAACCTTTATATATCAGCATTATATTAATAACATTAAAACTATTAATGTATTGAAATTATTAGTAATTCTAGTAATAATTACTAATTATTAATAATTATTATTAGTAACTCTATAATAGTATATTAAAATTAAAAGTAGCAGACATATTAGAGTTGCTAGTAATATATACATAAAATATATGAATTTTGTTATTTATATATTATTAGTAATAGATTAGTTATTCATTCAGTAAATAATTTTGAATACTTATTATTTGCCAGACGTTTTTAAAATCTTCAAACCAAACCATTAACAAAATAGATGCAAATCCTTACGAATATAGAAAGTTACATCCTACTGGGGGAAAAGAAAATAAACAGCAACCATTATTAATAAGTAAATTAAAGAGTTAATTTCTATGAAAAAATAAAAAGCAGAGCAAGCAGGACAAAGCAAGTCAGTAGCGATAGGGTGTATGGTGGGGGTAGGTTACAATTTTAAGCAAAGTAAGTATCATTGAGAAGTAGAGTTCAGAGCAAAGCCTTGAAGGAGAAGAGGGAGCTATCCGTGGGACAATAGATACAGGTAGAAGGGACAACCAATGCAAAGACCGTAAGGCAAAGAGGAGCTTGGAATGTTCAATAAACGTCAGGAGGTTACTGTGTCTGGAAGAGAAGAAGCTGGGGAGAGTGAAAGAGATGAGGTGAGGAACCAGAAAACAAGGGGTACGTGGTGGGGGAGTTAATCATGAGTGCTCCATAGGACATTACAAAAATTTGAGCTATTGACAGTAAGTGAAATGAGGGACCATGATTAGAATTTTAATCAGGGGAGTGACATGCAGTAATCTAATCTACATTTTAAAAGAATGACTCTGGCTATATGGGGATGGAGTACAAGGGGGTGAAGATACAATGGGCTGGATTACTAGTTGGGAGGTTGCTTCAGTAATCCAAGTGATATGGTCCAGGCCTGGTGGTAGCAGTGATGGTGGGGAGTGCTATTCTGAGGTTACCACCAACAGGATTTCTTCAAGGACTTGATTATGTCAGACCCTGCAGGACTCCTGAGAGGTATTATTTGGGGTCCACTCATTTAGTATGATTTGGTTTTGGGTATGTTTCTCTGTAGCTCAGACTAGATAAAACTATTTTTAATCACATATTTGTGTGTATCTTATTTTAATTTATTTTATTGTTTTTGACAGAGAGAAGGGGAAGGGCCCAGAGCAGTCTCCATAGTTATAGGTCATCATTATTAACATGGTTTTGTTCCACACAGGTGGGTGGGGGCTGTGCAGGGCAGGAACCGGGCTGGGGGTCTCCCTCATGGGAGGCATGCCACCTTGAGCCAGAGGCCAAATGGGGGTGGGGGGCAAGAAACAAACTGGGGGCCTATTACATGGGAAGCACACCCCAGTCCAGCATACGAGTCTACATGGGTGGGGGTCAGGATTTGATCCTCAGTCCCCAGGGCTGCAAAATGAGCACTTAACCTACTGAGCCATCCCGGCTTTCCCCGTGTATATTTATGAATGATTTTCTTCCTTTGACACTTAGAGAAAAATCAATACAAGATAACATTTGTTTAACAGCTATACAACCCAGACCCTGTACTGGGCATTTTGAATGCATATAATGAATTAACTAACATTTATTGAGTGCTTGCTAAATACCAGGCATTGTGTTAAACACTTTCATACAGATAAATTATTATATGATGCTACCATTACTATCCTTTCTTACAGATTAGAATATTGAGGCTTAGTGAAAGGTAAATTACCTGTCCAAGATAAATTACCTGCCCATAGTAGAGCAAGGAATCAAACCCAAGTGTGTCTGGAGTTCATAAGTATTTTGCTTCCCATTTAATCCTCACTCCCAATCTTCCAAAAGGCTATGAGGTAAGAGTTATGGTCTTCATGTAATTTCCAGTCAATTAACTGTTATTTTCTATTACTAGCGTGTGTGTGGATGTGTGTGTGCGCGCGCATGCAGCCTCTCTCCAATAATCTTATTAGTTCCTTGCATATAGAAAAATTGAGTACGTGCCATCACACCAACGATGATGTCTTGGGCATAGTTAGGATTGAGTAAATGCAAGTTGATGGATCTTGTGCTGTGTTGTTTCATGACATCATCTTACATGATGTGCAGGGTCAGCTCCTACTTCTCTGTGCTCCCCAGAGTACACATTGCATGGTGTGTGCTCCAGAAATGTTATTCACAGCATATGTTTGTTACTTAATCTATTTCTACCTTTGTGATTCTGCAATGCCTCTTTCAGCTCCCACCCAGCTATTTTGTCTGCTATGACTCTTATGAGAAGAAACAAACACTATATTTTTTCTTGTACTCCCACTGGGGCAGATAAAAATGAACCTGACATCAGGGCTCAAACAACAGCAACATTCACATGGACATACTTTTCCTATTTTTACTAATTTCATGTGATCTGTAAACTTAGAGTATTTTAACTCTCTTCAACAGGTCCTGCAGGGGAATTGAAAAGCGACAGGTAATTGTTGTAGCCAGGTCAGGGAATCATGGACAGGTGTCAGTGTTTGGTGTAAAGGGGATAGATATAAACCTATCTGCTAATCTAGGGTCCAGCAGCTCAAATTGGTCTCCTGAAGAACACAAGAAATTCTATAAAGGATTGTATGTCAGATACACAATAGCTTCTTGCCTTTCATTGAATAATCTATTCTTGTACCATTTGGGGAATCTTCATTTCTGAAAAACAAACAGACAAGTGAACAACAACTGCAAGAAGACACTAAAAATCACATGCATCTATTCTTCCTTATCCTACTTTATGAATATTGATCTTCTTCTGCCACCATAGGGTCTATACTAGTCAGCACAGGCTACCATAACAAAATGCCATAGACCAGGGGTGGCGAACCTTTTGGCGATTGAATGCCAAAACTTTGGTTTATGAAATAAGAGTATACTCGCTCGACTCGCGTGCCAACCCATCAAGTGAGATAGAGGTATTGATTATTTTTATGTCTATAAGAGCATAAACAATTAAAAAAAAATTTTTGTTTTGTTTTTAATAATTTTTTTAAATTTAATTAATTAATTAATTTATTTTTGACAGAGAGAGAGAGAGAGAGAGAGAGAGATACAGAGACAGACAGACAGAGAACTGAGCTGGGGGAGCTTACAGTTCAGCATATGGTTCCGCACAGGCCGGGCCGGGCCGGGCCAGGATTTGATCCCCGGTCCCTAGCACTGCAAAGTGAGCACTTAACCCACTGAGCCATCCCAGCTTCCCCTTAAACAATAATTTTTTAAATGGTATTCACAGCTCCGCGTGCCAAAATAATTGCTCCGTGTGCCACTTTGGGCATGCGTGCCATAAGTTCGCCACCCCTGCCATAGACCAATGGCTTAACCAGTAGAAATTAATCCCTCACATTTCTAGAGGCTGAAAGTCTAAGATCATGGCGCTGGCTGATTTACTTCCTATTGAAGATTCTCTTCCTGGTTTGCAGATAGCTAGTTTCTCACTGTGTCTCCACATGGAAGAGAAAGAGAGAGAGAGAGAGAGATCTTGTCTTTCATTCTTTTCTTATAAGGACACAAATCCTATGCAATCAGGACCCTATCTTTATGACCTCATTTAACCTTAATTGTTTTAGTAAACGCCCTACCTCCAAATGTAGTCACACTGGGAGTTAAAACTTCAACATATGAATTTGGAGGGGCATGCAATTAAGCCCATGGTAGGTTCTATCTTTGTGATTTATCCTAAGACTGGAATGTATTTGCTGAATAGTAGAATATAAATTTTCTTTATCTTTAAAACAGTACTCTCACTAGTGATTATTTAGGAGAGATAGATCTATTTTTGGAATAGCTGAGTGCTATATTATTTCTAATTTAGATAAAATGAACAACAAAGTCAACAGTGAAAGCAGGTGCTTAAAACCAGCTTTCAGGACCTGACTGCAACGGTTATTAATGTGTTATCAGACAATCTCATTAATAATTTAGAAAGTTTCTAAAAATGATGAGAAAAATCTATTTTACTGTTAGCTCTTTGATACAAATAATCCTTTTTCAGGTATAGTGATTTCCTTTATTAAGGCCATATAATAATAATAGTTATTATTATTATAATATTCTAAGCTAACTTTTAATATCTATATTATTAAACCCACCATTCCATTTGTTTTATGATTTAATCATAATAAAAGCATGTCATTAAACCAGCAAAGTTAGGAGAAAAAAAAGAGTATTGTTGAATGCTGTTTAGACACCAACTCACTAAGGCCATTTTCACCTCAAATATTACCTCCCCTAATCTATATCCACATGACTTTCTAAACAACAGATTTATGTTAGTTAGTTTAGGGACATAGCTGGCCAATACAATAAAAGAGAAAATCAGAGTTGTCAAATTAGTTCTTTTGACCAAATATATGTGTAAATGACTATACTGTTTATTATTCTACTTGAGTGAAAAATATAAGGGCTGTGCAGAAAAAAGAAATCCAGCTATTGTCAATATAATAAGAACTGTTACATGACTGAATACTTTTTACATAGTCCTCATATGAAGTGTGATTTTGACACACATTTGGACTATGGGCTGCTAAATTCAGATCTTTTTAATAGAATCCTGAAAGAGGAAAGAACTTTAAAGATTTTTCAGGGGAAGCCAGGATGACTCATTTGGTTAAGCACTGGCTTTGCAGCCCCAGGGTTCGAGGATCAAGTCCCAACCCCAGCCTGTGCAGACCCATATGCTGAACTGGGGTGTGCTTTCTGTGTGGGAGGCCCCTGGTTCAGCCCCCAACATGTGGGGGCGTTCCTCCCATGTGGGAGGTTCCCAGCCTGGTTCCTGCCCTGTACAGCCCTCCACCCATTTGTGTGGCCCTCCACCCATTTGTGTGGAACAAAACCATGTCGAAAATTGATGACACACAACCTTTGGAGACTGCTGTGGTCCTTCCCTATTTTCTCTGTCTTGCTCTGTCTCTGTCTCTCTCTCTCTGTCAAAAAAACAATAAAATGAAATAAAAAAAAATAGATTTTTCAGGTCAACTCCTTTTTGGTGGCTGAAGCAATTACTGCAGAGGGGAGGTAGGAACATAAGAAAGAGCTCACTGTGCCCAGAAGAACCTGAACTAGAAGTCGGGGCCAAGCTTTATTATGTTGTATCTAGCTTGTCACCAATATTACCTCATTCTGGGTTTAAATTATTTCCAAAATATACCTCCATGTTATTTTCCCACCCATTACCTAAAACGTTTCTTGACGAAGAGTTTGAAATCCATGAAGCATTCTTAGAAGAGTATGAGAACTAGCCTTCCCTTGATAGCTTAAGATCTGTGTGCGCATGATGTTCGTAAATTGATATATTAAATTTTTATTATAAACTTACAGTTTTTAAAAAGTTATGATACTTTAGGTTTATAATTTTTTCCTGAATGTCTTAAGTTTTTGTTTAAAAACTATTTTGCTTATATTCTCTTCTTGAATTTGTGAAACTTCTCTTCCTTCTCTCACTAGCCTTGAAGAACCTACTCGTACTAACTAGATTTGGTGACTGGTGTAGGTGAGAAAATCGTGTATGTCGTGGAATTAGTGAATTGTTACCATTTTTCTGGAAGGCTGTAGAAATACAAGAATATATCTGCTTATCATATTTTAAAATGACATTGTAATAATTTCATATTTCTAAGTGGCATGTGATGTGAAACAACTGAGATATTTCAAAAATGGAGAATATTAGAAAACACATGTACATGAAAGACATAAATTTGTATTGGGTTTGATAAATAGCATGAGACCTTTGGAGAGTCTGAATATTTTCCAGTGTGTGATAGATATACTGAGAGCGTTGTCATATTTATGTGGTGGTATGGTGAACCTCAAGCATAACAGATTGCTTGGTTTTCTCATGCAGAGTGGACAGAGTCACGATCATGGTGTTATTATGGTAGACTTTATATATATTAATATATGCGTATATAAACTACAAATATAAGTATAAATATTAGCCCATATATAAATATATACATAAGATAACCTATGTAATGGGCGAGATTCTGTGAGAGATATAAAGACAAATAAGAGTGTACTGGGGAGTGAGGAATGTGAACATTGAAGCATCATTGATTAGAAAATGATTGAGGCTATGACAAGAAATCAGCAGAATTTAGACTTTAGGTAAGGGAGTTCTATGAAAGGTAAAGAGACATTGAGAACGACTTTCAGGAGTCTTGAATTCCAGACCTAGTTTCCCTGGGTTTAAATCCCTTCTCCATCTTTTTCCAACTGTGTGATCTGGGAAAAGTGCTGAACTTCTCTGTGCTTTTTATCTTCTTCTACAAGTGGAGATGATGATAGTGCACCCCTCTTGGATTGTCATGAAGACAAAGTTAATAAATGTGTGCAAAATACAAACATGTAAGTGACATAACTCAGAGGGTAGGCTGGGCCTAAAAACAGATGATGGGGAAAATTTAGGGTGGGGAGAGGAAAAGGAGGTACTGTCTCTTATTATTCCCAACACAGTATGTTCTCTAGCTTTAAAGTCTGTAAAAAAAAAAAAAAAAAAAAAAGTGGGAAATAAAGGTAATACTCACTTTTCAAAAGTTCATGCCTCTTTGTTTTTACGAAAGACCTATATTAGTACTACTTGTTTTTGCTAAACAAAAAAATCTGAAAAGAACTTTTCACTCTTACGAACAAAGGTGAAAAGCAAAAGCTGTTCAGTATTTGTTTTGCAGGAAGCCTTAATAGGAGCAGCACCTGCCCAGCAGCAAACCACTGTGTCTGTGAGCATCTGAGCTTCATCTCAATTTATTATTTTGAGCGTGTGTTAGCAAGATGTGTCCCTAAGGTATCAGAAATGCCCAAGAGAGATTGTAAGGGTGTTATGTTTAGCCTAAAACTAAATGTAATTCAGCATTTCAATTGTGATGGATAAAATGATGACTTCACGTTTGCCTGAGTCCACCATTTGCATGATTTAACACAAAATCTTGAAAGCTGCCAAAGTAACAGACATACTTGTGTCTTGTTTTATTAAATTTTGCTTTATTGTGTTTCACAGGTTTTTTGTTTTCTGTTGTTTGTTTTTTTTCCAAATTGAAGGCAAGACCTTCTACCAGCAAAAAGATTATGACTGGCTTTATTGCAGTGGCCTGGAACCAAATTCACAAACTCTCAGAGGTATGCTTGCAGTACTGGTTCTGTGAGTAGCAAATTGGCCTCTTTTAGTAGACATCCAATAATGGATAAAATGAAAACGTCTATTACTTGATTGGACTGATGAGTGTACAAATCATGGTGTTCTGTTATTTTAGAAATGTGGGACACTAATACTGTCATATTTCAAGCTTTTCACATCAGCTACATCAGCCACACCTGACAATGAACCTCAAACTTTGATGCCCAGACAAGTAGACATATGAGATGGTGCAGAATTCAGTGACCTGTCTGCCCTGATGATTCTGATGACATTAAGATGTTAGTAGACCATCTTCCTCTCTCTCCTACACCCCTGTCTCTCGTATCTCTCACCACCCCAGTCACCAACCACTCAGCCTTCCAGTTTACTTCATGTCTTCCTCACTCTGGGACAGAGATTGCACTGTTCATACATTTCTACTTTATACAGGTTGTGTGTTTATATCATTCCTACTTTTTTTTAGTGTTGCTTTATGTTTTTACATGTAATTTGGTATGGTTTGCTGTTTTGTGTTTGGGAAGTCAGAAGTTTTACATACTGGACTTAGAAAAGATCTGATTACCCAATGTTTGATAGCAGCAATAAAGTGACTTACAATTAAAATCAATATGAAGAGAAGATGTTTGTGTATATGGAAGTGGATTAAATACCTTCCCTCTTTGATTAGTTACCAAATGGTTAATGCAATCAAGTGAATTAAATTGAAAGCCCATTAGGAAAACAGCAGTGGTCAAGTTTTCAAAGTGGTTATTTGGTAGCTACCAAAGGTTTTTCAAATATGTATGCTTGGGAAAAAACTAGGGTTCCACCAGCAATTCTCCATATGATAACTGATTGTACCCCAGCATCTTAGCAGAGTCCAGTGGGAATAGGAACGGAATTTGGAGGGGACTGAACCAGACCTAAGAAGTAGCATGAATAAATTGGCCTGAAAGATCAAATAGACAGGCGAGACCCAGGCTATTCTAGAAAAGGTACTTAGTGATTTACAAGAACTATAGAGATTAGGGGAATAACCCATGCATAACTGAAGGTGAAAAACAAGCCATCAGGACAGAGGGAAATTGACTTTGTAGTAGATGAGTTACCATTTCTTCCTCACAGGCACCATTAATTCTTTGCCTGAAGACTCTGACTGCCAGGTGATGCTGGACTTTAATGGGAATTGTTGCTCCTAGGAAACGGGAATTCTTTCCCTTAATCGGTCATTGATGGAAGTTAGTGGAGGAAATGCCCGTTTCTCTGGAGAGATAACTGTGAGGTTAGTGTCCTACACTGATTCCTGGAGCTCCCAATGGTAATAAGGTCCAGTTGTTTCTGTGGCCCCTGGTTTGATCACGCCCTCATTATTGGCTTCCTTCTCTTGCTTGTCTCTTTTCTCTATACCCTGCCAGGGTTTCCCGGTACTATCTACCAACTATATTTTTACATTTGAATATCATTTTAGTGTGGGCTTCAGGAGGAATTCAGACTAAGACAACTCAAACCAGCAAAATACTTGGAGAAGAGGAAGACGCTTTTTGTCAAAAGACAGAAAAGTGGCAATGCTCATAAATTTCCTTTTCTCTCCACAAAGGCCGTCTGTGGATACAGATGGGAGCAAATTGATACCATAGCAATTCTTTTCAACCATAGTTGCCCTTCTAAGTCTCTCCCTTTGGAACAAAAGGACTGATGGTTTCTTATTGTTATGCAACTTTTTCCTTCCTTCTGCGTCTAGTTGGCTGAGGTATGCTTCAGACTGCCTGTCCTGCCACCAACTAGGAAAACCACACCTTGCAGCCTTCCCTGCTACTCTCTGGGCAATCTACTCCAAGTGCCAGTTTCTGCTGCCTTGAGTGACAGCTGGGCACTAGGCAGGTTTCACAAGGGGCAGTGTAGCCATGAGAAGAGGTTGCATCATACTTCGGCCATAGTCAGACACGGTGGTGTGTGGCCCTTATTCTCTATAGCCAGGCCCACCACTGCTCAGGAAATTTCCACTCATGTGCTGGAGGCTGGAGATGCCCTCTGCTTCTTCTGATCCGAACAGTCAAGGGCCTCCTACACCTTTCCTCATAGCTCTGAGGAACCTGGTATCTGCTGAGCTTCGCTGTAGTTTCCCCATAGACCTGGATAAAAGTTCACTCTACTTTTTCCTAAGAAACCTGCACCCTGGCCATGAACCCAGCTTGATGACATTGTTTAGCAGGCACAGATGACTCATGTGATGATGGCTGGTCACATCATTTTACTGAGTGTTGACACTGTCACAGCACAAAGAGAACTCTGGCATGTTTCAGTATTATATACTTGAGTTCATGTAATTGAAAAATTTTGTCTTTCTTTGACCAGATAAAGAAATGTTTTCCTTTTTAAAATTTTTTGAAAAGGTTTATTTTTATTGTTTTGACAGAGAGAGAGAAAGAGAGAGAGAGAGAGAGAGAGAGAGAGAGAGAGAGAGAGAGAGAGAGAGAGATACAGAGACAGAGAGAAGGGGGAGCCCAGAACAGTCTCCATAGTTGCACATCATTGGTTTTTCCACATAGTTTCATTTCACACGTGGGCAGGGCTGCACAGGGCAAGAACTGGGCCAGGGTCTCACCCTGGTGAGAATCAAGCTGGAGGCACTCCCCAGTTCAGCATATGGGTCCACACAGGCTGGGGGCAAGACTCGATCCTCCGTCCCTGGGGCTGCAAAGTGAGCGCTTAACCCACTGAGCCATCCCGGCTTCCCCTGCTTTCCTTCTTTTGGAACTATGAGAGAGTGGGTGGTGTAAAGGAGGTTGTACTCATCTTCCTTTATTATACTTACATCATCAGTCACTCCCTGTTGTATTCTCTCTTCTCATCTCTCCTGGGGCAACTTTCCAGACTTCGTCACATCTATACATGGGTTTTCTTTGGGAGTCCCAGGCAAAGGGGAGCTCTACCTAAGCATGAGTCAGGATTTAGAGTGCTATGAAGAGATGACCAAATAGCCCAAGACATGATGGAGGCACAGGGTTGCTTTTGGATCATATAATAGGAGGGAATAAAGTGATCAGGCTGGCAATTTGAAGGGGCTGGAGAGTCAAGGGTGTGAGTATGAAGCAGGACCCTGAGTGAGAAGGCTCCACAGGAGTGAGAGGAAAGTCATTCCAAAGTGTTGAGTCTATAAGTGGTCCTAGTAAATAGCACCTCTGTTTCCTGCCTGTGTGCTAAACAAGTTCAGAAATGATAGAGAAATCAGAGAGACCAAAATATCACTTTTATTTCCAATAGAATCAGATGACCACTTTTGCTGCCATATAAGAATTGGGCTACCCCAAAACTTCCATGCTGGAGGGCGGTGTAGAGAGACTATAGGGATACTGAGAGGGTGGAGGTGCTGGGCTCCACATGTGTGAGTGATTGACGCTGTAGTTGATTTCAGTCTTTGATATTATCTCATTTCAGCCAGGTGAGAGTCCTGGGCTCAGAGATAGAACCACCAGGCAAGCGTTCCCACATTCTCCACCTGCAGAAACCATGAACAATGTTAAATAATTGTTTTGACTCACTAAATTTTTCTTTCTTTCTTTCTTTCTTTCTCCCTCTTTCTCCCTTTCTTTCTTCCTTCCTTCCTGCCTCCTTCTCTCCTTTCCTCCCTCCTTCCCTCCCTCCTTCCCTCCCTCCTTCCCGCCCTCCCTTTCCTCCCTTCTTTCTTTTTTTGTTACATGGTGATAGATAAGTGGGATCCTACTTTCTTATTTTGATAAACAATTTGTTAAGCTTATTAATGGGATAACACTCTTACAACTACCATTAGCCAGGCCTGCATATGTATATTTAGATATTCCCCAGTTTAGTGCGAAATTACCACTATTACGTGATTTGTGTGCAAGCTAGCAGATATCTACAAAGGGCTTGGAATTCTGCATTTCTAACAAACTCCGAGGAGATGCTGATGTTGCTGACCAGGGGCCACGCTTTAAGCAGCAAGGTGCTAGCTTGCTCTCATACCAGTTGCTGGCCTCGATTTCCTCCAGGAGGTTGTGGTCATGGTACTCTTGGGATGATGACTTCTTGTTGCTCATTGGACTTCACTATAGGACTTACAAATGGATCTGAACCTCTCTGCAACCAAGTGCTGACCCTGCATGCATGGGCTTTTCAGGTCTTGCTTTGTCCAAGTCTATTGGTTCTGGTATTGTCAACCCTTATGCCAGGCTGATTTATAAGGAATGACTACAATGTAACACGGCTCTGAATTGTGGCCAATATGTTCTCTTGTCATTGTAGGTGGTGTATATTCCAAGTGATTAAAAGGGTTCACGTTTATTAGAGTGTTTTGTTTTGTTATTTAAGTCTTTTGGCAATTCTCAGAAATCTTCATCAGATAAAATCTTTTAGAACACTGTAATTAAATTTTTATTAACCCTTATTAATGGGGAAAGATTTATGTTATCACCATCCAAGTAGCCAATAACTACAACATCTGGTTTATACCTGTTCTCTTTCCTTTTGATTTTTTTCTTCTTCCAAGTTAACGTCTAAATAGTCGTGCATCCCTGTTTCAGGTGTCAGCAAGATAGTGGAGAAAGCTAGGCAAGGATTTAGAAATACTGCAGCAACTTAATGCTTGAAGAATGACTTCCCTGTGTAGAATGGCTCTCATGCTGCCATCATGACTCAAATGTCAACTCCTCTGAGGGCCTCTCCTCAACCTGCCTAAAATAGACCCCTTTCCTCCTGTCACATTTTACCCAATTATCCTATTTAACTTTATAAGGTTAGCACTGTTTGAAATTATTTTAATAATTTGTGAATTTCTGTCTTATAAAATATAAGCTCTATGAGGACAAAGATTTTAATTGATTATATTATTATTATATTCCTGGCCATCTAAAATAGAGCTTGGTAGGAGTTATGTGCTCAATAAATATTTAATGCACAAATAAATGCATATGAGTCTATTTTCATGCCATCATTATTATGAAAAACAATCTTCAAATAGATGAAGATTGATATTTTGTTAATGGTTATCTTTTATGTCTTTGATCAATAAGTTAAACTTCTTTTCGTATACTTACTGATAACTATTGTTCTACTTAAAAAAAATTGCTCTTTCATATTTTTTTCCAGTTAAAAACTGGAGGTATTATTTCTTTGTCATTGATCTGTGATAGTTTTTTTTATATATGGCTCATTGCCTGCAATTTGCATTGCTAAGGTGATTTGTTCCAAATTAATCTCTTTACCCAGGCCAGATCACTTGCAGGCATGGGCTTTTCTGTTCCAACACGACAGTGACAGAGACTGACTGTTTGAATAAGTATGGCTGAAAGGACTCATTCTGTTCTTGGAAGTGTGGTTGTAGTGCTGTTTGCAGAATATAAGCCTTTTACTTGCTCTGTCTGAAGCTTAAGGTCTTTAAAAGTACTTCCCCATCAGACCAATGTGACAAAGCTGGACTTCATCATTTGAAGCTATGCTTCAGGGAATCCTTAAAATAATCCTCATGCACCATCCTGCCTGTGGCTGCCCTACTTTAGCTCACAATTATGAAGGTTTCTTAAGTGTCTGGTGGTCATCTGCTTCCCAAACAAGGTCAGTTCCATGAAGCTATATCAAGCTGAATTCCATGTACTCTTAGAGTCCTGATTGGCCATTTTTTTGCTCGATATATGCCATTGCATATACTTGAGTAAGAAATGACTACTGAAGTAAGTACAACTCTCAACAGATACAGAGTTGAGCTTTAAGCATTTAAAACAATAAGTTTTTTTGTTGGTTTCAGGAGTACGGAACAACATAATGATCAGACATTTATAAAACTCACAAAGTGAGAAGCCCGATAAGTCTATTAACCTCATCACACTGTACATAGTTATGAGAACATTATTGACAATATTCCCCATGCTGCACTACACATTTCCATGACTATTTTTTTTTTTTAATTATAGTTGACATTCAATATTACTATGTATTAGTTTCAGGTATATAGCATAATGCTTAGATATTTATATAGCTTATGAAGTGATCCCCCCAATAAGTCTAGTAGCCATCTGACACTGCATAGCTTTTACAATACTTTTAAATATATTCCTCATACTGTACTTTATATCCCTGTGACCCTCCTGTAACTATAAATTGGTACTGCTTCACCTTTCTCACCCAGTTCCCCAAACCTCCTCCCATCGAGTAACCATTAATTTGTATTTTGTATCTATGAATCTCTGTTTTGTTTGTTTATTTATTTTGGTATTTAGATTCCATTTATACTCATGAGATTATGTGGATTCTGTCTTTCTCAGTCTGACTTATATCACTAGAAATAATATCCTCTAAGTCTATCCATATTTTTGCAAATGGTAAGATGCCATTCTTTTTTTTTGGCAGAGTAATATTCCATTGTAGATATGTATCACAACTGTTTCTCCAATCATCTATTGATGGGTATTTTGGTTGTTTTCATATCTTAACTATTGTAAATAGCACTGCAGTGAACACAGAAGTGCATATTCATATATCTTTTCAAATTAGTGTTTCAGATTTCTTTGGATAAATACCCAAAAATGGAATTGCTGGGTCATAAGGTAGCTGTATTTTAAATTTTTTTTTTTTT
>PVKE010030752.1:0-19435 GCA_004027555.1 Craseonycteris thonglongyai
CATTGGGAAACTGTCTGATTGTTACCAACCAATGTCACCCCATTAAATTTAACAATAAAATATAATAATATTTAAAAAAAAAGAAATAATTCAAATGTCATCAATTAAAGAATAAAAAAATTTTTTTAATTAAAAAAAAAAAAGAATGAATAGTGTTATATACATAAAACAGAATAGTGTTGCAAGGAGAATGAAAGACCTACAGGTCCTCACAACTTGAATACTATAATACAAATCAATGTTGAGCCAAAAAGCACGTTGTAATAGAATACATATTGTTTAGGATTATGTAATAGTATACATGGAGCAAAACTACAAAGAAATGCAAAGGAATGATAAATATAAAATTCACAATTGTGTTTACACATGGGAGGAAAGCAGGAAGACAGGAGAAACACAACAAGCTCTATCTCTTTTCTGTTCTACTTCTGAAGCTGGACAACACTACCAAGAACCCTGATCCTTCTAGAACAAAAATATGGGTCACCCCACTAGTTAGGAATCCTAAACAGATGAAGTACTAATTAAAGGTAAGAAGGGAAGATGAAAGGACAGTAGAAAAGAAAGTCATGAATACTATCTCCAGTCTCACGATTCTTACTTCCATTTTGTGTGGTGTTATGTGAATACTGGATATTGTGTCTAAAATACCCTTTTTCTCTTATCCATTTACCCTACCACTGAAGTACTTGATCTATAGTTGCATTTATAATTTGGTATACAGGTTGTAACATGTTGAGATGGGACAACAACAGAACTACCGGTAGAAAAAGAACGGACATCACTTAGCCATCGTGACTTGGAAGAGGGTGCAGTAACAAAGGAAAATGGGATGCCTTCCTCTTGAAGTAGACCACAGGGATGTTTTCACAAGTATGAGAAACATCAGCATTGACTTTGGCAGAAACAAAATATATGCTAATGTTGGACCATGGGGGGGGGTGTAAATATTTCTCATATTTTGGCTCTGTGGCATCTGAACACATTTTCTATTTGAATAGAGCCCCCACCACACAAAGCATGAAGGGAAGCTTATCCAACAGGCCCACCCAGGGCTTCTACATCAGTACTAGTGATACAACCAAGCAGAGAAGGTAAAATCGGTGCCAGGAATAGAGACAAAGTACAGTTTCCAGGAGTAGTGTTTACAACACGCATTATGAAATGTTTGGAGCAGTGTGGTCTGAGAAGCTGAAAGTCTCCACTTTTCAGTGGTGGTGGCAGTACTGTCCTTAATATCATAATGTGGTCAGGCTGCCTTAACTCCCTTGTTTCAGTTGATTTTCCAAGTTTTCACCAGCTCTACTGGAGGATTTAAAGAATTTCTAACATATTTTTTTTAATTCGTTTTCTGCTAACACAAGACACAGGAATTTTCTCTTACTTACTGAAAATATTCTGGCTAAATCACGTGCATTTTCTTTTTATATTTTTATATTTATTTTTTTTTTTTTTTTGACAGAGAGAGAGAGAGAGATACAGAGACAGAGAGAGAACTGAACTGGGGGAGCTCCCAGTTCAGCATATGGTTCCGCATGGGCCGGGGCCGGGGCCGGGATTTGATCCCTGGTCCCCAGCGCTGCAAAATGAGCGCTTAACCCACTGAGCCATCCCGGCTTCCCCAACGTGCACTTTCACTCTCTCTATATCTCAGTCTTTGTAATCATGTAAACCCTCAATATTTGAAGAACAACTCCAAGATCCAATCCCATACAGAAGTTTATTATTGTGCTGTTTTATTTACCAATATATTTTCTCTTTTATGTATTTATATAATAATAATCTCAACCATTTATCAAACATCTACTCTATGATCACTTTAGTCAGAAGGAGCAGTGAACATCACCTAGACTTTGCAGAGGATTTTGTAGTTGAACAAGGACTTACATGTACATTTCCTCCATTTGACCAGAGCCTTTAGAAGTATTCAATATGATGTCTTATTTCACTTATGAGTTACTGAGGTCACACAGCTCTTATTAACATCAACAGTTACATAGCACAATTTCTCTTTACTGTACATTAGGTTTAACTATACATCAGGCAAAATGCTAGTATATGTCTCTGTGTTTCTAATCTTCACAATTCTTTAAAGAAAATATTAGGATTTCCATATTTCAGGTAAAGGAAGGGGGACCCATAGAGATCAAGTGACTTATACCTTGAAATCTTAGGGGGAAATACAGTTTCTCTCCACCATATGATGCCATCCTTATTCTCACCCTCCAATCCTGCAAGTTGCTTTATTTGCCTGGTAACTTGGTATATGTTACTCAAAACATCTGGTCAAAAATAACTAAAGAAACCAAATGGCCCTTTGAGAGTAAAGATGATAAAAATCTTAAAAAAAACAACAAACAAACAAAAAAAAAAACCTTTCATGGTTCTTGGCTTAATATCTCCTTCCCTGTTCTTTTCACACTCTATAGTAAATTTCCACATGAGACTATTTGTGGTTTCCTATGGGAGCTCTTTTATAAGTAGACATGCCAAAGCCATTTCAAGTGCTGTGTTGGAAACTTTCAGCATAAATTTCATGTCCTATAGGGAATAGTAGCAAAAGAAAGAAAAAAAAAAAAAAGTCTACTGAGAATAATACAACTAAAATAACTCCAGGCAAGATTCTGTGATTAATGACGACTTGCTAAAGGATATTAAAGACATTTAAAGAAAAGTGTGACCCTTTTCTGGGTTTGCTTTCTAATGTTTAGTCTTTCTTATATATATTCTCCTTCCTATCATCATTAAATCAAGGTATAACAAATAAATCCATATAATAAATAAATTCCTTCACCCACCAAATGCCCTTTCAAGAAGAAGACATTAAACAAT
This sequence comes from Craseonycteris thonglongyai, assembly GCA_004027555.1. Classification (NCBI taxonomy): domain Eukaryota; kingdom Metazoa; phylum Chordata; class Mammalia; order Chiroptera; family Craseonycteridae; genus Craseonycteris; species Craseonycteris thonglongyai. Next base: position 2,833 of record PVKE010030752.1, read on the forward strand.
CAACTATTTAATTCCACTAACTTGGTAGGAAATGCTTCCCTCTGCACTAATACATATGTTAACACATTGTCCCTCTTGACTATGAGTTCTGCAGGACCATGTTTAGTCACTAACTTCCTCCTCCATAAAATGGGAATAACCATCCCTCCTTCATAAGGTTGCCATGAGGATTAAATGAGATAATCTTTACAAAGTATCTAGAACACTACCAACACACAGTACAGAAACACACACAATCACACACTCACAATGAATTATGGTTTTGTACATCTTCCAACGTTTGGGTTGGCTTGATGCTCAAACAGTTAACATTTCAAATATTTGTAACTGTCACTGTTATCAAAAAACAAAACTTTTCACCATGTCTCAATGAAGGGCAATACCATCTGTTCAGTTGCCCAGGAAAGAAATCCAAGAATCACCGCACTTACTCTTCATTATTCCCACATCCATCTCAGCTCTGAGCCCCGTCTCTCAAATCTGATCCTTCTACCATCTTGACAGCTTTTCCCATCAAGAGTACCACATTCATCTCCTTTAAGTGGCCTTCTGGCCTCCAACCTTGCTATGGAAGCAAGAATGATCACGTCAATTCACTACTTAAACCTCTTCGGTAACCTCCACTTGGTGTTAGGAGAAAGGCAAAGCCCCTTTTAAAAAGCCTTTATGTCTTGGTCCCTTTCTAGTTCCAGAGACTCATCTCTTATATATCTTCCCACCACCCTTACATCCCAACCCCCTCCCATGCTTCAGCTGAACAGAACCTGTGTATGTTTGTGAAATGTGCAATATGGTCGCATCTGCAGACATTCACACATGCAGTTCCCTTAGCCTGGAAGACTTTTCCTCCCCATCTCAGTCTGGGTGACGTGTACTTATCCCTCTAAATCTCAACTTAAGTGTCATGTCTTCCAGGAGGTTTGTGGTATGGCCCACCAGCACCCTGTACCTCTGTACTCTCCCATACAGCCTGCCTCATGATGGTGGTTTGTTTGCTGATGTCTTCTCCACTAGACAACAAGCTTCTTGAAGGCTATGACTCTGCCTGGCTTTCCTGCCATTGTAAGTCCAATTATTATAACATGATGTCAGGCACATAAATAAGTATTCAAAACAAATTTTAATGAAAAAACCTGTGCTATTATTTTTTTATTACCAAAAAAAGTAAGAGCCATAAATGAGTAATTCCCATGAGCTCCAAACCCTCCTACATGCAAGGAGGCCTAAAATAACAGCAGAGGCAGAGAGCAATTCATCTCCAGACTCTCCTTCCTAAGACATTGCAAACAAAGTCTTCTATAACCTGTCAGGACCACTGGGAGGCTGCCATTATCACTTTACAATTCAGTGATCACATGTATCTGGGACACACAAGCTAAACTAGCATTGCTACAGATTAAAATGCAGATGTCTAACCAAGATTGTCTTTCTATGAATGAATATATTCACAATAAGCATTGGACAGGTCCTCTTGATGCTAAATTTGATGGACAGGGCTCCATTAACTTGATACCACAAGAAAAAACAAAGTGAATTCCTAAACAGGTAGAGCATTATGATTTGAATGTGGATAAATACAGGGTCCAGAAGAAGCAATGATCCTTCTTTGTGAGCTGGTAATGCTCCAGCAGAGCATTACTTCTGCTGGACCTGTGTAAGCAAGTGAATTAGGGAAATGGGAGAGGGGAATAGGTTAGGAATAAATAACAGTCACTAAGTAAAAATGCTGAAAATTCCCAGCAATAGGTCACATTGTCTCTACTTCAGTATAGGACTACCCATGTATATATTTAGATCAACTAATAGATGAAAAGAGCCAAAGTTCATCATTACTACTGGTAAAACTAATTGAAACAGGAGTAACACAAGGGAATTGCAATCTGATTAGGGAAATTGCCAACTATGAGGAAGGTAATTGAACCTGACTTCCATATACCAGTTGACCAAGTTAAGTACTTATCAGCCAATTGAACATTCAAGAGAAACAAACTATACACTTGCAAAAGCCACACTAAAATAATCATTGCTATAGTAAACACACATAATTTAAAAATTTATCAATTTAAAATTGATAATTTAAAATTTGATATTGCAAATCATTTTCTAATCCAGATTTTGAGAACCAGCTGTAGAAACTCCCATACTAGCCAAGGCAAAACTTGTAGTACTGGAAATTGCATTATTTGTTCACTTCTAGAAAAACAAGCCATGAATCTGTAGTTTTTATCAATTGTCATATAACTCACAAAATGCAAGTTGGATAATATTAGATGACTTGTTTTATAACAATGTCTAAAAGCTGGCAGCTCAGTTATATTAAGTGATGTCATTTGAAATAGCCACGATGGCCATGGAGGCCCATAAATCTTTGAAACTCAAAAACAGTCACAGCTAGAGGGTGAGGAAAAACACACATACACACACATAGCAGCAGAAATTTCCTAGAGAGAAATGTTCCAAGTTAAACATTAGACATTATAAATATACCAAGTCAATTTAGTGTTCTCTCTCCCACAACCCCTCACCACTCAGAGTTTTGCCCCCAGCTAACAGGTGGGCAGAAATCAACCTTATTTCAACAAACCAAACATCCAAAGTATGTAATCATGGGTGACATCTGAGCTTGGTCTAGCTGGCTGCTTAAAAGGGAGTCTTTCACAACAACAAATGGGAATGTTCATTGTTGACCAAGCTAAACACGAAGGCATACCACCGTCATATTTCATGCTAAAATCAATTAAATGCAAATAAATAGCCCTATCTTTAAAAAATGCCTCCATTCTGTCTACCTTAAAGTACACTGAAATGTTTTATTTTATACAGAAAGATAAGACTATCCAATATGTTTGTCCAATACGGTGATAGACATAAGCTGAATCACACATACACTCTTGCCCACACCTTAACCAACACCAACTTGAAAGAACAGCTGCATGTCTGGGGGATAGTTTGAGGCCAGGGACCTAGCAGAACAAAGAGTCCCATAGGATCCAAGCTTTTGGCTTCATTAGCATGGAGTTCTCACCAGGCTACTCCACCAGAAAAAGCCCAAGGAGTTACTGCAGCACTGTGCTACTCTGGATCTTTAAAACAAAGTTAGGCATTTAAGAATAAACACATACATGCACACACAAATTTGTTCTAAATTAGAAAATTGAAATTTAAACTCCCTTAACTGACAAATTTCTATATCCTAATCAAAGATCAATGTATTATCAGAGGTAAGTTCATACGCTTGTTCCTTATTACTGATTCCTCCGAGTTCCACTTCTCTTATTCCTTTGGAAGATCACTCTTGGGTTTTCTTTTCTGGATATATATAGTGTGTGGAGAAGAAAATTGAAACACCTCTTTGGGTGGTTGCTAAATCTATTGAGGAGGCTTTTCAGTACCTTCGGTTTTAAACACCAAAAACCACACTTCAGAACAGGAATATTCTCCAAATTCTTTACTTTTCCATGGTGTTGCTTCAAACTTTGTTGTTATTGTTTTAGTATTCTTATTAGAAGTGGCAGCAAATCACAGCATAATATGATTACTGATGCTGAAGAACTCTTATGAAACTTGAGAAAGATTTTTTTTTATTGTTTTCAACAGAGAAGGAGAGAGACAGAGAGAACAGGGAGAGCCCAGAGCAGTCTCCATAGTGTGTATTAGTTTTCAATATAGTTCTGGTCCACAGGTAACCATGGGTCCTTGCTGAGCAGGTACCGAGCTGGGGGCCTCCTACATGGGAGGCACGCCCCGGGAGGGAGCCAAACCAGGGGCCTCCCCCATAGGAAGCCCACCCCAGTGAGAACCAAACGGGGGCACACCCCAGTTCAGCACACAGGTCGGCACAGGCCGGGGCTGGGACTCAAACCTTGGACCCCGAGGCTGCAAGATGAGCACTCAACCCGCTGAGCCATCCTGGCATCCCCAAAACTTGAGAAATCATGATGATTGCTGACAGCCACTCCCACAGTTTTCTCCCACAGTTTTCTCCCACAGTTTTCTCCCACACCCCTCCTCCTCCACAGAAGAACGTGACAATCTACACAGTGGTCTTCCTGGGTTTCCCAGGCAAGTTCTGGCAGAAATCAGGCCCATAAAACCATAGATTCAAGGGTATTTTGAAAGTCAAGTCACTCTCAATTTATCTCCACTATCTTGGTATACAGGTGAATTATGCAAGTAAGAAGAATGTATTTATATTTTAAAATAGAAAGAAAGGGGATATGACACTTTCTTTTAGGAAGTGTTTAGTAGTGTGCACCAGATTAAAAAAAAAAACAACTAAGTTTTCTTTCAATCAGATCTAAATTCTTCAACCTTCATTCCACAGCTTAATTTTGTTTCCCCCTTTTGGGAACCCAGCTATGATGGATAAATAAGAACGTCTCACTGTATTCTTTATAAGCACTGAAGCCGATTATTAATTGTGTCTAAATAAATCATTTTTTCCATTGGATTAGCAATCTCTGGTATTATTTTTCAATCTTTTTATTCTTTTTCTTGTAGCTTTTCTTCTAAAAATGTTTCTTCTGAGTCCTTCTACAACCATTACCTTGTTGTAATGTCTGATTGGCACATGACCAGTGTCTTTTTATATCTATATGGCCAGAACCTAGCCCACTGCCTGGTATTCAGCAGGCTCTCAATAAATATTCTTGATCAAATGTGAAGTCACACATAAATAGAGCTCAACAAACGATTGAGCATAATTTCTCTGTCTTCCCAGAAATCTCAATAAACTCCTTCTACACATTATCCTAAAACACAAACTGAAATACTGATTTTCTAGTTAAGTATACAAGTATTCCACAACCAAAAGCTTGGTAAATATTGGCAGAATTTCAAACCACGCTACATATTCCTAAAATTCCATCTTCTGTATTCCCGAATCCCATGAAATATAGGAACAAGAAGTTCTTCCCAGTTTAGTACATGGTGCTATTGGAGCTGCCAAAAAGACTTTACTTTAGAGGGGACTGAAAAGAAATTTCCTATTGAGTGCAGCTTGATATAGAGTGGCATTTTAAAACATACACATATAGTTAGCAATTTAAGTATCTTATTAGATACTTCTTTTTTTCTTAAAGGGTTGGTAATTGTTTCCTAAATGTGTATTAAATTTATGTATTTTTAGCACAACTTATTACTAGAAATAAAAAAAAAATTATGCATCTTCCAATTTGCATGTCTTCCCAATTTACAGACTTTTAATTTCCTAAAAGCATATCTAAATGCCAAGCAGAGAGAATGTAAGATATTTGGAACAAATGCCATGATACATGTTAATGGACGAATTAAAATCACCAACCTTTTACATTTTGATCAGAACTGATTAGGGTTATTAATGGATATTTTACATTAGACCAATATTTTCCAGGTTGACCTAAAACCTTCTCGCTTTCTTACTCTTGTTCAAATACACACACACACAGCTCAATACTGACCAAAAAAAGTAAAACAAGAAAGTATGAAAGAAAATTGAAATATAGCCAGTTGTCTTTAAAAGAAAACTTTGTCCTCATAGAGCCCGGGCAAGGTCATACGCACCTTGGAATCACCATGACCACTGATGTGAAATGGGTGTCCTTAAAAGAATGCTTCTTACTTAGCAGTTACATTAGAGAGGTGGGGGCAGGGGGAGTGTAAAATAAAAGATTGTGGAGGGGCTTATTAATTATTGTTGGAAGGACTCACAGAAGTGGGCTTTATTTTTTTGATTTTTTAATAAATTAGCAAACTTGACTAACATAATCTGGAAATCTCTTCCCAAGTTAAAGAAAGAAATATTTAGGAGTTCATTTAGTAGTTCCCCCTTTGAACCTAGAATTCCCAGGCTGAAGATTAGTGAGTTAAACCACATGGCCTCATGCCTTTCTGCAGTAAGGTTAATAATTATACCCAATTTAATGTCTAGAATCCCATTCCCAACCAAAAGCCTTTAAGTAGCAAATCTTATGGTATGTTTCATCAGCGATCATACCTAATGATTAAACTGAAATGTGAAGTTTTAATAATGATATTCAAAACCTCAAAGACAGTCACAGGAGTAACCAACCTGAAATATAACCCATGTTCCCACAAACTTTTCAGACAAGGCAGATTTCGACATTTCAAACTCTCTTTCTCTCCTTTTCTCAAAGGGACTTTGGCAGCCTCCACCGCACCAAAAAGAAACCACACTTATCCAGTTTCTTAATAAATGAGCATCTAAAATGAAGGAGTATTCAAGAAGCTTCACTATGATGGCTTACCTAACAAAGAGGCTTCTCCCACTCTTCAGGAAGGCATTTACTGGGGCCTTACTTCAGATTTTAATTTGCAGATTTCTTTTTAAGGAAGCACTTCTCGAAACTATAGATGGCACACTAGTCCATGGTTGGATCACTTAGAATAAGGTGAGCATGACTTTCTGAGCTCTCTTGTTTATCATTACATTTATGATTGGCACCTCCACTAGCAGATGGGACAGAGTAGATGAGTGGTGTCCAACCTTTTGGCTTCCGTAGACCACACTGGAAGAATTGTCTTGGGCCACACATAAAATACATTAACACTAATCATAGCTGACGAGCTAAAAAAAAAAAAGTCACACACGAAAAAAATCTCATAATGTTTTAAGAATTTGTGTTGGGCCACATTCAAAGCCTTCCCAGGCTGCAGACTGAACATTCCAGGAATTCATAAAAGAAGGAAAAACCCAAACAGACCTTGATTTTCTAAAAATATAAATGTGAAGAATGAGATAAAAATTATCCTTTTCTGCTGACCCTGAGAATACAGGTTAGCAAGAATCAAGTTAACAGAATAAAGCTCTAAGTTGTTCTATGTTAGAAATCCATAGGATCTAAAGTAGGGTTAGAGCAGCGGAGAGGGAGAAAAAGAGAGGGTTGACAAAAATGTAAGGTCAAAGACTGGAGCCTGAATTGACATACAAGACCAAAGTATTGTTTTACTGTTAAATTTATCAGGGTGACATTGATTAGTAAAAGTTACAGAGGTTCCAGGTGTACAATTCTACAGAACATCATCTGTGTGTTGTATTGTGTGCTCACCCTCACCACCCAGAGGCAGCTCTCCTTCCATCCCCATATTAAGTTTTGAGTTGTTGACATTTCTATACAACCTACAAAACCTACTTCATCTCAATAAACCACTGATAAATTTCAACACACACAAACTCGCATGAGTAGGGTATTAGTGCAGACATCAATGGAAGAATTTCACCTCTGGGTTGGTTGGGTCTTACAATCTGTAGGGGAACAAGATAGTCCATATAATCAACGAATGTTTTGGAAGCAGAAGCTCATGAGAAGTGAGCATGCTATAATAACCCCTGCAGGAATTCACAGAAATCTTGCAAAGAATGTTGGACCTTCCAAAGGCTAATTAATGGAGTTTCAAGCCAATTTGATCATAAAGGGATGGACAACCTCAGCTATTATCTAAGTTACAATTAGCAGTTTAGGTATTTATAACTCCAAGAAAATAGAACTAATTTTCTTGAAATTAGGAGTTTATCACTCCTCAAAAGTTAGTCCCAATATTCACTGGCCCATTATTAATAATGAAGTTCAAAAGCTATTTATTTAGTCCTCAAAATATAGCTCTTGGGAAAGCCGGGACGGCTCAGCGGGTTGAGCGCTCGCTTTGAAGCCCCGAGGACCGAGGATCGAATCCCGGCTCCGGCCCAGGCGGACCCACGTGCTGAACTGGGGAGTTCCCACAGTTCGGTTCTCTAGCTGTCTCTGTCTCTGTCTCTCTCTCTCTCTCTCTCTCTGTCAAAAGTAAAATAAAAATAAATATGCACTGAAGATAAAATAATTACTCTCTATAAATATAAAAAGATATAAAAAAATAAAAATAAAATAAAAAAAAAACATAAAAAAAAATATAGCTCTTAAATCAAAGATGTTTACTTTCACCAAGTTCTACCACAAAGGTCAATGTTGTTAAGAGTTAAAATTGAGGCACAGCAGGCAAGGAAGGCTAAAAGGTACAATAGTCAGTTCCCTGAGGTCAGGGCTGCGTTGTTTGGTCCCCAAGTGACCAGCACAATGCCTGTCACATGGTAAGCACATATTTAATCCTTGTTCATGTTTGTTCCCAGCACTCTGCTTACCGTGCAAAGCAATGCAGACATCAGTCACATAGAAGCAAGGCAGATAAGGGACAAAAAAAAAAGAAAGGAGACAGAAAGGTAAGAGCGCAGCTTGGGCAGAAGAAGGCCTCCCACACTCAGGTCGGGGGCTTTCAGTGAGGACAGAGGCCTCCCACTACCTGCTTCCATTAGAGGAGAGAGAAAGACAGGGAAGTGAGTGGATCTGGAGTGGGGAGGCCGAGAATCAGATCTGAACCAGGCTCAGAGCAGTGCGAGAAGTGGGCAAAGACAGGACTGGGTAGACATACGGGAGATGAGCTACCAAAATCAGGAGATGAGAAAAATGACTCTATGAAAACCACCAGTAATGCAGGGAAAGCGGGATGGTGAAAATACAGCCATACACAGTGACTGAGGAGTAGAGGCAAAGGTACAGAGGCATCTAGAAGATTCTCTATTTGGGTCTTAGTAGAAGTCCTGTGTGGAGACAGGCAAGTCTGCTCAGAGCCCACAACACTGCCTGACTTTGGAGCCAGTGCCAACAGCTCAGAGTCACCTGTCCTATTTCTTATTCCTGTCTCTTTCTTCTTCTCCTTGTCCACCTCCTCTCCACCCTCCTGCTGCCAGGAGTACTGACAAGATAAGCTCATGAGCTTCTTCTGAGTTAGAGGAAGAGGCCCAGTACAGTTCCATCCTTCTCGGTCTGATGATCCAGCCATGAAGAGGAAGAGGGCAGGCTGTCCTCATGGGGTCTCTTCAAAGACACACTTCAGGGAACAGAAAATAACAGGAACCACAAAACTTCGCAGGTCAAGACGACACGCACATTCTCGTGACTGCGTCCTGCAGTCTCCAGGTGGATACCATCACATCTAAATCATTAACTATCTAAACAGCAACCACCTCATGGTATGGACTCGGGTGTGGGTGCTCCAGAGGGCAGGAAAGGATGCTGCTAATTCCCAGCCTTCACTGGCTGCATTTCCTATCACGTCTGAGAGCTTAGCCATGGTGGCTGGGACCTAATGCCACACGTTCCCCATAAACCCTTGCAACTGTGAAGGTCTTTCTGCCACCACATGCAGTGGGAATAATTAGACTTCACATGCTTTAAGAAGTTAACAGATAACTGAACTGTGTACACTGGTGTGGTTGGTGGCTTTTACTGTGCAGCCCCAGCACTGAACGCTCAATGGTATTTAATGATCGCAGATTCGAGAGAAAAGCCCCCAATGTTGATAAGTAATTCTACCCACCCTTCATACTGAAATGTCTTTGAATAAATACTGTCAGTGCTACTATAATACTGAAACAACTCTATACCCTCCAATTCTATGACTCCTGTTTGAAACCCACTTCAAAAATAATTCTGTGAATCCTTTCCTGTGATTGGGAATAAGATATATTATCTTACTCCAATGAACAACAGTCATTGACAGTATTTACCAAATTGTGCAATCCTTACTTAGTAGTTGCAAATATTAACAGGAAGTCATGTTAAATTAAAAAAAAAAAAAAGATAGAATCTATAACTGTTGTGAAGGTCCAGTGTCTACCAAGTCTGAACACAGACATTTCTCTAACTTAAAAATTTACTGATTCTAAAAGTTGAATGGTAGATCAGTTGTGGAAAAGAGAGAGGTATATCCCCACAGTAAGAATCAAACGCATGGGAAAGCCGGGACAGCTCAGCGGGTTAAGTGCTCGCTTTGAAGTCCCGAGGACCAAGGATCGAATCCCGGCTCCGGCCCGTGCGGACCCACATGCTGAACTGGGGTGTGCTTCCCGAATGTGGTGAGGCCCCCAGTTCAGTTAAAAAAAAAAAAATCACACGCACAATAGTTAGGATCTCAGAGCAGCCCACAAAAGTCTTTTTAACTCATGGTCTACCAGAAACAGTGGAAATAGTACTAGAGAACCAACGTTAAAGTGATGTTACTCAAGGAAAATGCCTTTGGAGTTCCCTTTGGAGATGACAGAACTGAAAGCTCTCTCTTTCCGGCAATGAAAGCAGGATTCCAGCAGGTCCACGGTGAGGACTTTGAGGAGGAGAATCACTGGGTGAAATATCAAGACTGGGACCACAAAGCAGGGAAAGTGAACACACTGTTCATCTAGACTGAAAGGAAAGGATGGGCAGACGATAGTGGGAACAAGTGGGAGCATGGGGCTTGGGTAGGTGAGGGAAGGTACGGATGAACGTGCACAAGCAGTTTCCACCACCTCTTCCCGTTTCCTTTGCGTCTCCAAATTTCTTCTACGGCTTTCTTTCTAGCCCCTTTGGAAGGCTTTGTGGGGCAAGACTGAGAAAAGAAGGAAGGAGAAGGACAGGGAATTGCCAGGAAGAAATAAAGTGGAAGCAATACCATCTTGGAGTTGGAAAGAATGGTAGGTTTTTCACATATAAGATCTAAAATCACAAATCAGAAGGGTGTCTGTGTGGCTCATACGTAGGCCCACAGTAAAGAGAAAACTGTTGCTACTATTCCAACATGGAAGAACAATTAGCAAATTAAACTGAGTCCTTGTGAACGCTTCCATTGTTAAGGATAATCTTCAGAAACCAAAAAGCAAATTGGAAAAATTTATTGCACATCTGTTGCATTTTGCCAGGCACGGTCTCTTCATCAAAGAAACCAAAATCCAGAGTAAATATACGAGGGCTGTCTGGAAGAAATCCAGCCATAAATGCCTCTCTTTTTCATATTACAAGGCTGGATGCTTTCCAAACAGCCTTCTGATGCTCACATTTTGGGGGGAAGTCACACATCTCAATTCTATTGCAGAAATTCAGGTACAGTCACCAATTTTATACAAGGTATCCTTCAAGCAAAATTATCTGGAACTAATTTACTAATCTGTTCTTTTTTTCTACCTGCTACAGATATTAACTATTGCTCATTCTTTAGCTCTAACATACCCACAACCTAAAAAATACATATACCTTTGTCTACCTTAAGCCTGAAAATTTATACTTCCACTTATAATCAACTTGACATACACTGAAAACCAAAAGTACACATATGACTATTAATTACCGGTATTTTAAACAATGTCTGGAATTACCACCTCTTTGCACAAATTTCTGAATAATGAAATTAACCTCACATTCTTCAAATATTGCATAATTAGAAATTTTTTCTTATGCAGTGGTTTATTTGTTTGTTTTCCTGGAGAGAACTGTTTGGTCCTGTTAGGTATACATGTGACAGGAAATGGCAAGAGTTGAGGGGTTTCTCTGGGACTCTGCACTATAAATGAGAAAACATTTCTTTTCTGTCAGCCATTTCTTCCCTGGCAGAACACATCCTCCGAAACATTTGTGTATGTGAGGTCAAAATTCGGGCAGGGAAAGTCTGAGTTGGTAAACAGAGTCCCAGTCTGGGTTTAACTATAATTTTCCCTGTCTCATGGGGACACTCAAGGCCGCTACCTTAACTTGGTTTTAATCTACTTTTCTTCCATTTAAAAATGAAGGAATACATCCTACAGAATATCTGAAAATTCCACTAGGGATTCATCAGCTATATAGAATGTAGTGTTCTGAATATCTCACAACACTCACTTACTGTCTTCAGGAAAGCTTGTGGGGACTACACTCAAGTGAACTTTAACACATGTTAACAATGGAGGTGTTTTCCTGGCATCATGGAAAGTCTCGTGGCTCCTTTGAAAACCTCGGGGGTAGTCAGGGTGATCCTGGCTACTGCAGACGCAGGGCTGTCAGAAGCAAGTTAGGACCAGCGACATAGTTTTGGTAAAGATTGGTATAACAATCAATGCTCAGAACCTCTTCTCACTTGACAGAAAATTCCTATGGGTTTCAACCAGAGAACGCATAGCTAGAAAACAGAAAAATAAGAACACGTTGTGTCTAGTCTTACATGTTGAGGACATCTACTCAGTCTCTTCATTTCTGAGGCTGATCCAAAGAAAGGGTTATCTTTGCTGTAAAACGTATCATGTCCCATTTATATATGAGGGCTGTCCAGAAAGTATCTGACCATGTAAAAATTCTCATTATATTGACAATGGCTCTATTTTTTCCTGGACAGCCCCCGTAAATTAGACAACTTATCTGTTATAATTAGAATGCCACCTAAATCTCTAAACACAGTGTAAGAAACACAGAAATGGCACTTCATTTATCTAAATCTTCAAAATATTATTTACTTTACCTCTGTATTAACAACTTCCATTGGTCTTTTCTTGATTTCTCCTATGTCCAAGTAACTGGGGGAAAAAAAAATAAAATAAGGATTTTTTTATTGCATTTCAGTCAGTTGTATAAATTTTTTTTTTTAATTAAAAAAGTAGAGCAAGCCATAAGAAACACTTAGACCTAAAGCAAAAATCAATAGCTACAAAGTAAAAGCAATTATACTGGTACAAACTGCTATCAGCATCACCAACCAGAGCTGGCACATGTCTATTCCAAATGAAATTAAAGTCTTAGAAATTCATACTTCTGGGAAGCCAGGATGGCTCAACAGGTTAAGTGCTCACGTTACAGTCCCAGGGACCCAGGATCAAATCCCAGCCCCAGCCCTTGCAGACACATATGCTAAACTGGGGTGTGCTTCCCATGCAGGAGACCCCCAGCTCAGTTCTCGCCCCTAGGTTCGGCCCCTGGCTCAAGAGGGCGTGCCTCCCATGGGGAAGGCCCCCAGCCCAGTTTCTACCCTGCCAGGCCCCTGCCTACCTGTGTGAAAAGAAACCATGTTGAAAGCTGATGACATAAAACTATGAAGACTGCTCTGGGCCCTCCCTCCTTCTCTCTGTCTCTCTCTGTCTCTGTCTCTATCAAAAAACTAAAATAAATCTTTTTAAAAAAAAGAAAAGAAATTCACACTTCTATTGAAAAACATTTTTCCCCCACAATGTTCAGCTACTGATAGATAGATAGATAGATAGATAGATAGATAGATAGATAGATAGATAGATAGATAGACAGACACAGGTATAGGCATAGACATGGGTATAGATAGATGATATAGATTCACACAAGAAGTAATTTTGATAGAAAACACAGGTTTATTATTAAAAACTGTATATTTTCATTGCTCAACAATGAAAATACGTTGTTCTTTCATGCAGCGCTCCATTTTTAATAACCCTGCACTGTCAACTGTCACGCTGTCTTTTTTTTCATTAACACTTTACCGCACAAATGACGCAAAATTCAAATCTTGCATGAATTTTGGGACACCCTTACCATACATATATATATTAAGGTGACCAGATTTTAACATTGGTAAAGTGGGACACCACTGACCGGGGGGAAGGGGTTCTTGATTAAAATTTGGTCTATCTCCCGCCGTTCCCTAGCTTGTCGTGCATTCTTTCCAAAAATCGGGACTTTTATAAACGCGTGGGATGCGGGACAAATTGTTAAAAATCGGGACTGTCCCACCAAACGCGGGACGTCTGGTCACCTTAATGTATATGGTATTTCTAATTCTTACATCAAGTTTGTGCATAAAGCTGCTGAACAGTTTCATTAATCACAGACTGTAGGTCAATAAAAGTACTGATAGCGTGCATTAAAGTAACAACTATGAAAGACTGAAATACCTTTCGCCCAATGAGAGCACACAAATGATACAAACACGCTCAGCCATGTGGGATGGCTTAGGCATTGGTTCAGCTAAGAGGCAGATAGATGGATTAGTTAACCTTTGGAGAGCCCTATTATTCCATTACTGTTTGCTACAGATATTAACTAGTGACCATTCCTTCTTCAGCTGTCGCATAAGCATGACCTGAAAACTTTCTGCCTTTGTCAACTTCAAGCCACATGTCCGTCACAGTGGGATCCGATTCCACTGTGCCTCACACATCGATGGTGCTACATAAATACTTTAACATAAAAATAAGTATAAATTTAGCCTTTCATTTACAACCTTAGCAAGACAACTTCTCTACCTCAACATCATAATTGCTGAATTGCCCCCAAAAAGCTTATTTTGAATTAATTTTGGTTGTTTCATTATTGTTGTTTCCTTTTTTGAACAAAATGTTTTCGTTAATCCATACCTCTGAAAATTATCATATATTTCCCTTACCTAAACAGTATTCACATAAGACAATGCAAATACTCCCTCTGTTTAGCAATAAATGGTTCTTTTGCAATCTGCAGATACTGATTTCTAATATGAGGAAAGTTCTGTCACGTGCAAGAAAGTGCTTTCAGACCCACAGGATTAATGTAGTAAAGTCAACTTCCAAAAACAAACGGGGACAATAATAATCTCTAGAATTTTCTGCTATAAAAGAAAGGCTTAATAGCTACCTGAAGTTTAATTTTTTCTAATATCAAAAATGTTAGGAAAAAATCCGTAAAACAATTTCAAGGTGAAAGTTTTCATTTGAAAATTACTTTTCCACAATTGTTATCTTCCCCAACATCATTTAGGTACATATTACAACATAGGTGAGCCTTAAAACCATGATGCTAAGTGAAAGAACCCACAAACACAGAAGGCTACATATTGTATAAGTCCATTTATATGAAACATCCAGAATAGCCAAATCCATAGAGATACAGAGTAGGTTGGTTGGTACCAGAGGATGCAAAGGAGGGGGAATTAGAAGGTACAGTGTTTCTTTTCGGAGAGATGAAAATGTTCTAACATTAGTTTTATTTTTTTTATTTCACTTTTTTATAATTGTTAAATTTATTGGGGTGACATTGGTTGATAACAATGACACTGTTTCCAGGTGTACAACTCTATATTACATTGTCTATACACTGCACAATGTGCTCACCACCAGCTAACATTAGTTATGTTAGCTGCACAACTCCGTGGATACTAAAACCCAGTGAAATGGGTGACATTTATGTTCCGTGAACTATATCTCCATAAAGCTACATTAAAAAAAAACCAACAACTATTGAATATTAAATTCTACCTGTCTTACAATACCCACCCCCACCAGAAATAATCTCTCAACTGAACTGCCACATAATTTTGTTTTTCCAATTGTACTTATTCCTTTGTATCCTACGTTAAAAGTACTGGTGTGCATGTGATCTTCCCACTAAACACTGTAAACTCCCAAAACAAGACAAAGAGGCTTGTCTTGTTCGTCTTTGTTCCCTTCACGGACCTAAACCCAGTTTGCTAGTTCATTGAACCCCTCCCTACTCTGGTGGTCTCCCTGCCAGAAACTGGAGGTGAGTACCAATAATGCCCTTTCCCGTCTAGCCGTCTGGTACCTACACACAAACATGCAGACAAATACAGTCAAACCAATAAACTTTTCCAAGCATTATGCAAGTAGCAGAAACATGCAGGAGGTGGGAGGAGGGTCACAGTGGGGCGTGGTCAGTTCTACCTGGAATGAAAGGTTGAAAGAATTTAAAATAGGTTTGGGTTTTTTTGCGGGGGTGGGGTGGGGGGGCGTGAAAAGAGCAGTTTTCTACTCTGGTGATGATATCGTATCCAATGCTTCAAAGTGATTTTAACTAAAACGACAGACAGGTTCCAAGAAAAAGAGGACAAAGGGGGAAATAGAGAGAAAGAAAAAAACAAACACAGAAAATGCTTAAGTACCACTTTGGCTGTGTTTTGGCTTTTGTTTGTTTGTTTTAAGATGCCTGTTTCTTATTCGCAAGTTTTAAGTCTGTCCTTACTGCTACTCAAGTGAAATTCCTTCTCCAGTCACGCTTGCAACATCTCGCCCCAAGCGCAGCGGGAGCTTTCAGAGGCATCAACCCGGACAGCCACAGCCCCTCGACCCACTGAGATTTGGGGTGCAGCGGGGGTCATTCCTCTCTGGTGCCCACGGCACAGCCTCGCGCACCCTGAAATGCTGGGCGGTGGGACAGACGGACTCACTTGAGCTTTTTGAAGGCTTCCTGGCCCCCAGCCACGTAGTTGCCCCCGCTCTGGATCTGGTCTAGCTTCCGGATGCGGTGCCCGGTCCGCGGGGTGTAGAGGTTCCTGACGGCCCCAAAGGGTGCCTGGACACCGCCCGTGACCTCCTTCAGGAACACGTCGAAGCTGGACACCTTCCTCTCGTGGATGATGACGCGGCGGCCCGCGAAGAAGGGGTCCCCGTTGCGGTACACCAGCACGCTCTTGACCACCGGCTGGGCGCGGTGACTCGCTCTGGCACCGGGGCCGCTCATCCTCCCGCCGTCGCCGCGCAGGGGCGCCGCTGTCCCACGGCGGCACCGCACACGGCCAGCCACCTGCTACAAGGGGAGCGCACCCACCGCGGGTCCCGGCGAGCAACCGCCGAGCGCCGGGCGTGCGCCCCGCGGCGCCCCCACGGGCCCGGGGCTCGGGGCGCACCGCCCAGCACGTGAGCGCCGAGCGCACAGCCAATCGGCGCCCGCCGTGCGCGCCGCACCTGTTCGCTGGCGCCCTGGGGCCGCCGCGCGGGCCGCCTCCCCCCGGGCCGCCTCCCTCCCCAGCCCCGGGCCGCCTCCCCAGCCCCAGCCCCGGGCCGCCTCCCTCCCCAGCCCCGGGCCGCCTCCCCAGCCCCAGCCCCGGGCCGCCTCCC